>JACCGJ010009326.1:15843-44243 GCA_013407085.1 Atriophallophorus winterbourni | reverse complement strand
TGGGTATAGTCGTAACAGCGGACTTCAAATGGACTGCGCAGTGTGCCACCGCTGCACAACGAGCTAGAGGAGAACTCTTTAGGCTTAAATCCGTTCTGACATGTAGAACGCCGGAAGGGTTTATCCCTTTATATACGGCGATTGTCAGGCCGCATTTAGAATACTGCGTGCAAGCCTGGAGCCCCTTCTTTCAAAAGGACATATTACTATTAGAAAGAGTCCAACGACTGGCTACCAAAATGGTTGAAGGTATGTTTTGGAAACCCTACGAAGAACGTCTAATTTGTTTAGGTCTCTTCTCCCTTCGGCGTCGGCGTCTACGGGGTGACCTCATAGAAACTTTCAAAATCCTGAAAGGCTTAGTGACAAGGTTGTCAAATCCTGTTCTCTCGAGCGATCAACCCTTCAAATAGAGACATGCATTTGAAGCTCGCCGAAAAACCACGCCGTCTGCATATTAGGCAGTGGAAAGAGTGGTCTGCTTCTGGAAACAAACTGCCGGGAGGAAATGATCGCGGCACATCAATAGGTGCCTTGTGGCATGGGCTTTCGCCAGACTTTTTTCCGTGAATTTGATGTCGTCTGTCGACAGAATTGTCCATTTGATTGTTTATTTTGAATTTATATGGTCTTTACCATGATTTATAAAATTCTGTTATATAATGATTAGTTTATATGTCATGTTTTGAATGTACGCACCAATGTTGTTTTCATAGATGACCTCTCGACCGGCTTGGTGAAGAGAATATCATCTCCGTTTTTCTCAGTCGCAGCTAAAAATCCTGGGACGAAAGGACGGCCTGAAAATCAACGGACGTTACCCTCGAATACGACAAGATACAGGAGAAAGAATCAGCAAACATTGGCAGTGGTGGGAGCTCCTTTGACGCCGTTCCACCGACAGAAATTCGGACGCCTCGATTGGCTTAATTCAGCCAATTTTTACGTCCGGTGGACAACTGAACGAACTTAACGACCACACACAACAAAATACATGCTTCTTGTTTTTCTGTTAGTGAAATGGCGATTAGCGTCCACTCGGATGAAGAGTTTGAGAGTGAAAAATTATTGCATTTTTATATCCGCACAGATATGCTATTCCCACAAGCAAACGTCACACCAAGCACTGAGAAGCGAAGCGCGGAGGAAAATTAAACTTCTAATTTTATATGACCTTGATACGGTAGTCAAACCTGAACGAGTATTGTACATGGAAGAGTATACAGAAAGTAGATTCAAAAATAAACAAAATAGGGATTACAATCAACGACACTACAACGGTATTAATACACGCCAGAACACGAAATGAGCTCATATGGTGTTTTTATATTCCAGCGCTTAAAATAACTGCCGTTTGTACAAGCTCTCATGGTATAAAAGCAAAAGCCTGATCCAAGAAAGTGCCGCACAGAGAATGCAAAGTGGTCTAGATACTGTCAGGCTGCCCAGGCCTGGACAGATACAAGCCTCTCAGCCCACGTGCAGTCTTGGGCTGTTGCGGCACTTTGCCTGGATCAGGCTTGTGCTTTCATTACCATACATACCGTCGATAGAATATTGAACTATTGTATTGCAGCTTCATAAAATGACCTCTGGTTATGGCATCCGTTGCCAGCATGGAATACTTTGGCAGCTCATCGCCATAATGTCCCAGCAACATGCATTCGGCCATCAGCAAATTGTCTGATTCTGCTATATTCAAACGAAAACATGTCTAGTTTCGTTCGACACCTCACAGTTGTACGGTAAACGATATTGTTACAAACTTGTATGTTATGGCATTTTATTTGCCTACTTGTCAGTTATCAGTAGTTCATTGTAGCAGGGTGTTACACTTCTTCCATCGCGTTGCACTTGAGTTTAGGTAAACACGCTCGGAAGTCCGTACTCCATTGATCGGTTTGATGTGCGGGCGTATATCACCTTTAGCGCATCATTTCTTATAACACAACACGATCTACGACTTGCCCACTGAAAACGGATTGCATTTTCAGTGGTTGGATTTGGATTTTAATAAGTCTGGTACTATGGCCCCAATTCTTCTCATCAGCCCCTGATCGAGTGACACAGCTTTGTGCCTAATATTGTCAAGGCGTTCAACCAGATTCAAGGTGACGAAGGGTCATTTTATCGCTAACAAACGACTCCGTAGGGCCTGACACAATTTGTTAAGGTCTTTGTGCAAGCTTTCGCATTGCACCAGTGTAGATATCAGAGCCCGTAATTTAAGATCTGCAAGCAGCAAACATTTCGTTTGGATCAAAGTGGTTAAATACTCAACAAACGCCTTAAACAGGTTGCGACAGATAACCCAATCTGTTTGTCGCATTACTGCCAAGTCATCTCTCTGCCGAGCGAAATCTGCGCATTAGGGTCAACCAACGTGCGTTTCCTCCCGGGAGGTAATGCGTAGACCAGATATTTTACTCTGCGTATGATTCTGGAACACCGTACATCACTGTCAACCGCAAACAATAGCATGTTTTATCGATTTCCGCGCTGTCTTTGACGCCATAGACGTTGGTTGCTTATGGGATTTCATGTTATCGTGTGAGACCCCTTGAAACTGGTAATTCGATTAGAAACCATCAAAAGACTATTAGGGCTTGGGTTCTCGTCTACAGCGAAGAATCTCCCATATCGCCCATTCTTTTCAACTATGCCTGGATTATGAACCATTTGTATACATGCTGGCGGTTGTGTCGAGGGCAAGATCTCACAACGTGTACCCAAAGCCTGTGTAGCGTTTGCTAACCACCATTTGTGTCGTTGACACGACGTTTCACTCCACATTAAGCGCAGAGTTTACAACGCCTTTTATGCGTGCTGCACTACTTTATGGCTGCAAAACCTGATCTATCGGAGCGGAAGATGTCCGTCAGCTTTCTGTTTTTAGCACCCGTTGCCTGCGTAAGATTGCTCGCATTCGGAGGCAGCATCGCGTTACAAATATAGATGTCTGTAAGCCATGTTAGGACCAAGAGACAACGGACTAAGATAAATGTTGATGCTTGCTCCTTTGCGATGTTTGGTACATGTTTTACGAATGCCTGATAACCGTTTACCATGCTGCGCCTCATTCACAGAGCCTGGTAGAAGCTGGGAGAAACAATCCATGGCGTGGCGAGTTTGGATAAAGAAAATAACCCTAGCGTTAGGCTCTGTGGGGCGTATTCGTTTTCCTGAGTGGTGTCCAAACGATCCACCTAATAGTTGGCTGGAAATTTTATGAGATATGGCTGCAAACCGAAGTCAGTGGCGCCAGTGTATTTCATTGTCATAATTTTTGAATCCGGTATTATTATTTTATATTTAGTGAAAATCAAAAAATTGCATGCGATGAAACTACAAAAATCAGGCTGCATTTTGCGCATTTGCTTTTGCATATTCCGCTTGCCAGCTTTCTGTTTTTTTGCTTATCGGATTTTCCTGCTTCGAGTTGTTTGACACTTTGTCTGGCTCCAGGCTTGTGCTTCATGATGATGATGATGATGATAAACCAGGTATTAAGAGAATACCGGCGGGTTTAAATTTCGTTGGATCTCTTACGACTACGCTGATGATGTAGTTGTTCTTGGTGAAATACCGAAATGCCACAAACGCTTATAGATTCCATTAGTAGATTTCGCGGAGCATCATGCGCGCTATCAACACAATGCAAACGTTCGTCCATTTGTTAGAGAAAATGCAAGAAAGCCTGTTTTCAGTTGCATGAAATATCACCTCACAACTGCAATGCGGCTGGTTTTAAGCGGAATTGTCTATCGATGCTATCTTTTGGGATGTTAGAAAGACGCAAATGCGAATTGACTGTGAATGTTTTCAAAAATGAAATCACATTCAGCTATCCTAAGTTAGACTTTTTTGTAAGCAATCGATAGTTTAGCTCAGACTAAATCGTGATCGGGTTCTAGACGCGCCCCAGCAGAATGGATAATTTTGCACAACCCTGTCACGAGTATCTGGTATCTATTTTTTCAGTTTGCTTAAACATTGCTGTCCACGTTAATTTTCAAGTAGAACATCGGCGCTTTGAATGGATGAAGTTAATGCTGAGAAGCTAAAGCATGTGCTCTGAGCACTACCTAATTAGCCTTTCACCATCATCATTTTGGCAACAAGCGAGACTGAACTTTCTGCCCAATTAATAATCGTTTGAAGATAGACTACCAACTCGCGCATTCTTGTCTGATGCTAAATAACGGCGTCGCTTGTCGATGCAAATACGATGGGCTCCTGTAATTTCCGATGGGATGAGTTTATGTATACTGCTGAACTACAGATAATCGTTTCTTAAACAGCAACCACTAACTCATATCTGTCTAGGTATGAGCAACCTGACAGTATCTTAGCCCACGTGCAGTCTCTAACTGTGCGGCACGGATGTGCAATCGTACAATACTTATGTTCTGTGCGGCTAAACCGTGCTAAATTGATTGGCCATCGGTGGTGAGCTGAAACAGGCTAGAGTCTCACTACCATTTCTATTCTATTTTCTTTCTCATATCTGTCTAGGCCTGGACAACCTGACAGTATCTTAGCCCACGTGCAGTTTCTGACTGTACCAAACTTTACCTAAATCAGGCTAGTGCTTTCATTCATGCATTCAACCACAAACAGGTTGCCTGATTTATTACAATATCAAACGTTCTTGTACTACCCCTGTAGTCTTAATGCACGAAAGTGGCTGTCGATTGTCATCCGGGTTTCTCATTCAAAACGATTCTGACACCAGCGGTATAAATGCCACGGCCTCCACACTGGATAGAAATAGATGTTAAGTTCGAGGGATTCCACAGCCATATGGCCGTGATAATGCTATGTATAAGTGTTTCGACATACTGCATACATTGTTTTGGTGGCATTAGGTGCAGGCGGTGTTTAAGAAAGAAGCTGGGTCTAAAGACCTTTATAAAGAAGCAGCACCCACATCAGGGTTACGAAGTAGTTGACAACAAAACGGTTTTCTAAACATTTTCATGCAGCTTAAAAGCAGCCGATGCATCGTGGGAACAGTGTTTTGGAACAGGGAATCTGTATTATCATAGTTGCTTGTGCACGCAATACTATCCGGCTCCCCCTTTGGAAGTGGAAACTTTGCTTACAGGACTACAACTGGAGCCTTTGGCTAAAAAGGCCTGACTCACTTGGATATGCGTTGAGACCGAATTCGTCTGAACTTTATCCGGTGACCCTTCAGGCATAAATTACTGCCATTACCCAAAGTGTTACCACTCCAAAGTCAAGGAAGTGCCCACTCAATCTCTCTACTTTCAGTCGAACCCCTACCTCTAACGTGGATACAGCTGTATGATTCTAAAATTTCTCCTAAGATTTGGAAATACGATATCACCCAAACACGCCTTTCACACTTTTTTACGAAACGTTGTAGTTTTAATGGGTTTTTATCATTGTTTTTTAACTCTCTGCTTCATGACATATGTACCATATCATTTGTCCATGTTGAGGTTTTTTTCATGCCTTCCCAAAATGCAAAATCGAATCCGATGAAACCACAGAAACAAACATAACGGAATCATAAATTAATGTGTTCCGCAAACGTTATACTTGTTTTGTCTACACGCTGTGGTTCAACCTCAGTACAACATCCACCAGAAATACACATACTGAAGTGAACGAAACCCTCATATAGCTTTAGGTAGACCTCGCAACACCGTTGGGGTGATCAGCGATCTGAGAAATCTTATAATAAGGCTCGTTTCAACCTCTTTTTCATTGAATATAATCATATGTTACTAATACGCAGCGATGTGTAATCGTGCAGCATTTCTGTGCTGTACGGCTAACATCGTGCTAAATTGATTGACCAACGGTAGTAAGCTGCATGCTGAAACACGCTGCAGTATCACTAGCATTTCTATTCCCCCCTCATATCTGTCTAGGCCTGGGCAACCTGGCAGTATCTTAGCCCACGTGCAGCCTCTGTGCGGCACTTTGCCTGGATCAGGTTTGTGCTTTCATACCATACCATACTAATACGCATAAAGTTAAAACATACAATCACGTATTGAGGTAACCTTAAACCATTATTTCGGGTAAATGCTCACAAGGATACGTATTTAAGCGCACTGGGCAATAATCACGTCAGATCGTATCTTTGTTAATGCGACTCCGTGTAACCAATCCGCTCAAAACGCTTGCAAGTAGCTCGTACATCCTTTTTATGTTTGCATCGGTATACCTGGCTGGTAGAATTTTTCTGTGCGATTTACATAACGGGTAGTAACCTATGTATGTATATATGTATTAACTCGCATGCCTTATTCAGGCATCACTGCACAGTTAGGACTGCACGTGAGCTATGATGCTGTCAGGTTACCTGGGCCTAGAAATAAAAACGATTGTGAAACTCCAGCTTGTTTCCGCATGCACTAGGTACCGGTGGTGCGGTATTAGCTATACAGAGTTACATCACGATTACATAACCTTTCAACACTGCGTGGTTTACTGTTTTGTCAGCTTGTATTAGCTACTACACATTTTAACACATCACATCAATTGTTATATTCATTCTTCACTCGTCCTCGACTTGACCTACTTTTACTCAGCAAATATTTTTTCTACAACCTGCCTGGTCGTGGTTCTAGACAACTTGAATCGTGACATTCACTGTTGCATAATTCTTGGGGAGGAAATTCACTTCCTAATGTTTCGCCCATACGAAATTAGGATGATTTCAAACATGGCAATATTTAAACACGTGAAATAATGTTGATTAGCTGGTGTTCAGTGACTCGATCCCTAATTTTGTTACAAACTGTTAACAAAACGTCGATTCATCTTATTTATACATATATAAACATTTTGCCTATGTTGTGACTATGCGATTAATGTAAAGCTAATTCAGTTTTTGAAACACATTTGTTCTGTTTAATATCCACAACCCTGACACGCTGTAACGATTACCACAGCATGTAGAAATCATGTCGGCCATTTTACTCACAGCATCTTATGTTACTTTCAGCAATGGACTGGTGGAACTCCTTTGACAAAGCAGGCCACATATCGAAAATAGCCTTCACAGCGTTGAAAAGTGCACAGCAAAAGATTGATGAGGTGCTCGATATTCAGGATGTGTCTCTTGCGCCAGCGTCTCCTCGAGCATCTTTAAGTAATTTATCAGCTTCGCTGCTCGCCACCTCCGATTCGGAGATTGAACGTATGTTTAATTTGAGATGGAATCGTAATTCGAATCATGTTTACTCTTTTTGTAATACCATGCGAAGTATGGCTGATTAATGTTTCATGACCATTACTGATAACAACGTATCTCTATCTGCTCACATAAAAATTTTTTCTTGAACGCGTTACTGACTATATTCGTCCGTTTTTATTTATCCTGCTTCTCATATTGATTGGAATATTATCTACCTCCGTACTGGTGCTTCGTGATGCCAGGCAGATGGTTTGTTTAAGATGTAATCAATGACCTTTTTCTATGTACATCTGTTCCATTAGAAGTGTAGGACACCCTGCGTAGTTTAAAATTAGCACTTGATTATCACTCACCCAACGAACAAGGTTACATGATTATTAAGAATGACATCCATTTACCAGTTAGAGTTTACAACTTGTTTCTGTCATATTTTCTAAATAACCAGTGCCTTGAAAAGTAGGCCGTTAAATCGTGCTCAGCCCACCAAGCAATCTTTTTCGTCAGGTTTCGGATTCTGACATTCTTCTTCGAATTTTCGGATAATCGATACTCACCGATTTTCAAAAAGATTTGCTAGCCTAGTTTCCGACTACATGGGAATAGGTTGTATACAAGCCACAACCCGGGCTTTTTGCTTCAATCGCTATTGAATGTATTGCATCGCACAGGAATTGCACACACCTAGATTGCGATCAAAATATATATCTGCAGACGGCGTGCTGATCGCATTTTCATCTCATTCCAAGCCCTTATCATTATCATCAGAAACAAAATGGCATGTAGCACGTAACGATTGCTTAAGTGTCATTCAAAATGCTGTGAAATCTTTAAAACACCAAGCATGATCACATTGACTTGGTGCCCACGCCAATAGTAAAACATGCCATCACCGAAGTCTTTGGGCAAATAAAATGACAGCACGACAGCTTTGTTGAGGTTTCCAATACCGTTTCCAATACACGCAAGTCTAAGGAGTGGCATTTACTGTGTAAAATACAGTTTTCCCATAATTGTGCAAGATAAAGATTATGTATGAGAATTTCTTCACAACGCTCTCCTAAATATATTTTATTAAAGATGTACGCGCCTCATCCCAAGTGTCTGTACTTGATCTTCTCCATATTCTGGGATATTTTAGCCATTATTTGTCTCCATCTATTTAGCATTTTATTGTCGTGGCTGAATGGCATTCAAGTATTCGGTGCTTCCTATTGATGTATTGTCGTCCTCAATCTTAACGATAAATACGGTGCAATTTGGTCGTTTAACTTATGCAAAGGAGTTCAGGGTTTTAGATCATTGCTGCCGTATTGATTCATTCAATCATATATGGGCTTTCTGGACTCGATTTCAAGGACGTTTGACGCCTAGATAGAGTTTATCATAGATGTATAGGATTCGACTGTTTTATTAATTTTCCACCTCTCTATCTTTTGACCGCTCACTTCGGAGTCACTGTGTAAAGCGTCATATCCGAGCTGGGGAAGAACAGATACATCTTTTAGCTGCTGAACGCCAATCACGCCACCGGCGTGTAACTGACGCCAATCGACCGAGTACTGCTTATCGCTGTGAGCACTGTGAGAGAGATTGTCACTCCGGAATCTGAATGTTTAAAACGCTGCGGAGCATGAAACCATTTTGTGCTTGTGAAGTACATTCATGGTCGACATCGACCGAATGAGGCCATTAGGCGTTGCGGTTTATTCCCGTGTATGTACGATCAAATGTTGCTTGAGATTATGGCCACAAAACTGTAGCTAGAGATAGTGGTGCAGCTCGTCTTCAAAAGAATTTAGCCTATCATGAAGACATCAACACCAATAAGGTTAAAAAATGGCATTATCCTGGGTTTCGTGGTCGCATTTTCTGCAAATTTAGAGATAGCTGCCTGCAATCCTGTAAATTCAATATCCGAATACGTAAAGAAGATGGATTAGGCAGTTTAGCTACTTCTGATGGAGTTGCTGCATAATATCACTAGGTTTACATACCTATGCTTCGAATGAAATGTATTTAACCAGCTTTGCTCAGAGCCTAAAACAACATTGTGAGAGCTTCTTTGCAGCTTTCACTATGGTAAACTACTACATGATTCCACGCCACTTGTTTTAATAAAGAGTAACCCACTTTTGCAGTTGTACTCCGCCATTCTCACCCTTAAATTTCTCTGTTTCTTTGTGTTCAAATATTCAAGAAGTTTTCGCCGGTAATATTCCATTTTCTTGTTTTTTTTAAATCTTGCTCTACCAGATCGCTCTACCAAGGTCTCGTCGGAAACTATCACACAGCCTTCCTACCCACGCACGACATCTAAACCTGTAAATTACTCATCACTAAAGGTAAATTTACATGAAGTTGATATGCAGTATCTCAATCACGATCTAATAATTAATTTAATTAATTAATTTGGTCTTGATTCCACTTTTTGTAGGACATTTCAGTATTTTCGAATCTACACAATGCTAAAGAATCGTGTAGGCGTCCCTCACTCCCCGAATCTTCCATTAAGACAATATCCCTCACATCACACACCCGGATATCAAAATCATGTTCAGAAGGAGATTTATCGAAAAACATTCATGTATTCTCACCAGCTCAACCAATTTCCCAAAAAAACTTACGCCGAACATCGGCTGATATCGAAACAACAACGGGCTCCGATATCGAGGTTATATCTTGTTGTACATCCAACAATGATGATGTCTGCGCTTCCCGACCGGTTCCTGTTGATGGATCACATCAAGTATCTGTCGCTCTCAATAAAAATTCGAGTAATGTTCCAGTATCACTCGGCTTCCCTATCACCGCTCACGGACGGGACAGTAGAACTGCTATTAATGCAGGGTTCGTTATTTATTTCAAGATTCATTGTTTTTGTGTTGTTTCATTCGCTAACCTTTCCGTATGAAAAATCGATCTGCAACTGCGTGCCACACTGTTTCACTCCTCGCCGGTACTTTGCCGACTATGATGAAAATGGAAATGCAACTTGATTGCCCGTTATACACTGACAGACGATCATTTTGTGTGTGTCTTATTGAAACTTTAAAATAGGATAAAATAACCCATTTCTTTCATCGATCCGCATCATTCAAATGAAGATTTAACTTTTCTATCTCATTCCCGCACTTACACTCTACGAAGTTGGGACCGGTGCACGGATGTGCAATCGTGCAGCATTTCGGTGCTGTGCGGCTTACATCGTGCTAAATTGATTGGCCAACATTAGTGAGCTTCATGCTGAAACACGCTGGAGTTTCGCTACCATTTCTATTCCCCCGTCATATCTGTCTAGTCCTGGGCAACCTGACAGTATCGTAGCCCACGTGCAGTGTCTGACTGTACGGCACTTTGTCTGGATCAGGCTTGTGCTTTCATACCGTACCATACCATAAGTTGGGACCGCAGAATTAAGTGGAACTAAGTAATTTCGAATCTTTGCACACGAAACATTTTATGGAAGCTGTGCTAAGTGACCAAAATGCTTTCTTTTACTTCTTTTGTCAAAGCAACGCGAAGGGGGTTGATTTTCCTGATTGCTGTCTTAAGCCAGCTTTGGTGAAATTTCAACTAATCACGTAACATCTACGTTTCCTGTGGCTCATCATTCTGTAGCTTTGTTTCCCGCCGGGGTGGTCTATGCAGACTTTACCCTTCAGTTGTTCAACAAGTCACACGTTTAGATTTAACCAAAGCACTTTTGTCTGCTCAATTGCCTTTCGGCTGTGCTACTGTGACTTTACCTAGTCCATTCGATCGCTCCTTCATCAATTCTTGGTTTATTGTGGTCGATCTGATCTTATTATAGCCCGTGTACAATTTACAGAAAGGGTTCGGCATATTGTCTGGCTTGCATACACGTATGTAAGAACAACAGTCGCAGTGAGATGAAAGTTTTCTCTCGATTACGGCACATTACCGATTGTGATCAATATGACATGATGGCATCTATGTAGCACACACCCGTGAATATGTACATACGTATGCCAACCGATTGCTTACTGTAGCCTAATTACACTTCTCGATTCCTGTTAAATCAAGGATGTATGACAGCGTTTTTTATGTTCATGGCCGTTAGTGGTGATTAAAACCGTAATCAAATACGGAGTTTAGTAACTGACTTGGCATCGAGCTTGCGGCAAGCAATGCCTTCATCAGATTTGTATTTTATCACTTCTTATTTGAACCGCACGGTGATAGCCGGTGTCCAGCAAACCATACATAGTAGTAGCTGGTGGTGTCTTTGCTTGATTTTAGCGCATCAAACTTTGCTGCTAAGCGGCAAGATGTTTAATAGTAAAATGCAGATTGGACACACTTTGATATGTAGAAATTCACAAGCCCGCGATCAATCCAAATTGCCGCTCAGTCTTAGACTGCTTATGGGCTAAGAGATTGTCATGTTGCACAGGCCTAGGGAAACTGGTACTAAAACTCCAATGTGTTCCGCTTGCAACTCAGTACCGGTGGTAAATCAACTTAACATGACGTTTTCTGTTCAGTACATAGGCACTGTGTTATGCACATTCCTGCAGTGTAGTGAGCGCGGCTTTTATCCCCGCTAACCATTTAGCTACACTGACTCGTTTTTATCCAGCACCTGCGGATCTTGTGATATTCAGAGGGACAACTTGTAGATGTCTGACGATTCCACTGCCTTATGGGTCAAACCTGGTCACAAGTTTAGGTCGCGCTTTGGTAGTTCTCTTGTGTGGGTATGAGTGAGTTATCAGCCTATCGGGTCATAGTTTTTTATTTCTTATCAGGCCACTAAAATCCATGGCACCGGTGAAAAATATGCTTCGTCAGATCCTGTTTCATTGGTTTGGCGCTAATTGCGTACAATCGATGAGCCTCGTCTGTTTGGTCAATCTTTCTATCCCCTTGTATTCTGATTGTTACCTCTGTTTAGTTAAAAGCCTACCTTTAAACGACGATCATTAGTTCCAGCTACGCATGCTTTCTGAATAACCCCGTCCATTTTCGTAATAGCAGGTTACAAAATAGGTTGCCATTAGATTACTTCAACTATTTGCTATGTGAACGTATTTACCTGTATTTTTTATATTGCTTTGCTAATCTATTAATTCTGACACAAATTGATTGGTGCACCGCCTCGAATGTACTTGGTGACATTAGTGTTATCCGTATTTATTTCTGTTTGCAAAAGAAATGCATTGATACTGGTAATTTCTTGGTATTTGTTTTTTTTTACGATATTTGAACTCTTCGGACAACAGCCATCGAGTTGTGCATTGGAGCATGCGGTCACCGATATATACATAGACACAGGCCTGATAGCGTTCATGTAATCTGGCATTCTTTAAGAATTCTCAGACCCAAGCAGAAAAGCAGCAAATCCTTCATTACAATCATACGATTATTTATTCTTATCGGAGATATTCAGTGTATTCAGGTCTTGTCCACGCTTGATGGAAGTCCTGCACGATTGCACATCCCTTCCGTCTGATCCTCTTGTATCAATCTTGCACTGATGTGCAATCGTGCACCACTTTTGTGCTTCGCAGGTAATATCGTGCTAAATTTATTTGCCACCAGTAGTGAGCTGCATGCGGAAACACGTTGGAGTCTCACTGCTATTTCTTATGCCTGCCTAGGCCTGGGCAACCTGACAGTATCTTAGCCCACGTGCAGTCTATGACTGTGCAGCACTTTTCGTGGATCATGCTTGTGATCTCATACATTGTACCAATCACGTCAAAATCGATTACTCACACTTCATCGATAGTCATTTTGACGGGTAATTTTATTGGCTGTTCGGTACCCCTGTTGTATGCAGTTGTACAACTTTTCAGGTGTCCGCTTCGACATCGTCGAGCCGTCAGTCAGGATTGCACTTTAAGTGAGTTTTGGTTTTTATGTGATTGTTGGTCCACTCACAAATTTTCACGTGTGTTTAGCTTCGTTGATTTTGAAGCGCTACCAACTTTATCCCAGACACATATGTTCGTCGCTGTTTGTGTACATATCAATCAATGCGCTGTCGTAAGCATAGTACTCATTTTCGCATCGGCTCCTGAGCAAATCATTCGATTGTAGCATCTCTTCTCTGTCATACGAGTGCGTTTAACTGTGCTGATCATACCCAGCTCGTCATTCTGACTACAAACATGTCATATCCAAAAATAGTAAACTGAATACTTTTTTCACAGACAGATGTCTAGTTTCTTTGCTATTCTATACTTGTGCTGTGTAGGTCTCGCTCCACTTCACATTGAATTTTTGCATCAGTGATATGGAACACTTAGTTTCTTTTATCTAACCAAAGCTTACAGCGGCCGTAACGAAGATCACGTATCTGTTGCATTGCAGTCTTTGTCTAAGGTGAGCGTTTCCGCCTATTTGTATATCGATACTTTTTCCAACCGTGTACATGCTTTAACTTGAAACAATTTGTTCTGTTCTTTAGAGCTATGCCGAGAAGAAACACTTGCTCAGCGTCCGCGAGGCTAAGATATTAGACCTCTGTCGAGAAAACAATCAGCTCCGGGAGCTGAATGCCGCACTGGAATCGTACGTTTCTTCCGTCATGTGTTTTGATTAGCTTATTTTATCACCGTTCTCTGTTTTCAATTGCCAGAGTTCATAATTGATAGTTTTTTCATATTCGTCCAATCGTTGAACCGAAATTGCGCATTTACTACGCTCACCGTTTGAACTTTCACCCCAATTTGCTGTTCGAATCACGATTTCTGACACAAAAACGTATTGTTTCCGCTAATAATAAAAATCGATCTCGAGACTCCATTCACATGCAAGCTCGGTTTTATTTCGCAGCACTCCTCCTACCTCATGCCGAACAGCGTCATTCTCGTTCCATTGTATCGGCCATCCTTTGTGTTAGCTGTAATCTGTATGTATGTATGTATGTATGTATGAAATCACAAGCCTGATCCAAGCAAAGTGCCGCACAGCCAAGGACTGTACGTGGGCTAAGATACTGTCCGGTTGCCCAGGCCTAGACAGATATGAGGAAGAAAAAAGAACAGGAAATGGTAGTCACACTCCGGCCTGTTTCAGTATGCAGCTCACTACCTCTGGCCAATCAATTTAGTATGGTGTTAGCCGCACAGCACAAAGTACTGCACGATCGCACATCCGTGCTATAATCGGTACAGTAGAAATGGGCCTCCTGGATATGCTATCATATTTACATAGCTTCACCTTTCTGTTCTCGTTGCTTGTTTAACTATTTACACTCGTTCTCGTTTCTTTCGTGCGTATCAGTCTTGAATCGGATGTGCAATCGTGTAGTACTTATGTGTTATACAGGGAACACCGGGCTAAATTGATTTGCCATCGGTGGCGAGCTGCATGCGGAAACACGCTGGAGTCTCACCACCTTTTCTGTTTTCCCTTTCATTTCTCTATAGGCCTAGGCAACCTGACAGTGTCTTAGCCCACGTGCAGTCTCTGACTGTGCGTCACTTTTCCTGAATCTGGCTTGTGATTTAATGTATACCTGTTAGTCTTGGTGTTGGCAACATCACCGTATCCCAGACCAGGTGATTAGGAGCCTTTTTGTAGATTCGGACTGGTAGTTTGAGCCATATACTCATCCATCGCGAGGCATTTTCCCGCATTATTTTCCATTCCAGGCAGCTGAAAGCTGGACAAACGTCTGATATTTCCGTGTTGAGCAATGAGTTTTCCGAGCGACTTTGTCAAGCAGAGACACAACTTCGAACGGTTACTCGGGAACGTGACCAATTGAAAGCGGATTTGCGCTCAAAACAGCTTGGTTCCATGCAAAATAAGGCCTCCAGTCCTAATGCGAAAACCGAAACCATGTAAGTTCCAGGTATTGCATTCAACCGTGTGATCGTTTAGTATTCTATGTTTTCCGCTGTTTCTCTGGGAATTGAACGTCTGTGGATCATATTTTGCCGTATAGAATGAGATCAATGGTTTTTCATTTGAACCTTGGAACTACTTTGCCTATCATTGTCTCTATCAATGACAACATTACGGCTGTATCGATCTTCAACAATTGTATAGCCGTGACGGAATTGTTATTGCGATTAAAATGAAAATACAGACTCAACGTGCGAAGAAATTTGAGTGCAATCGGTTAGAGTAGTTTTTGGGTAACGGTTCACTTCTTACACAGAAGCTTCGTCAGACCAAGAGTGATAGTCAGGACAGGGAACATGATTAAGTAGTAGTCAACCCACCACCACTTATTTGACCTTACCGCCAAACAGCCTATAGTACGACTACAGTGTGTCACGTCTCATGGGAATGACCAGGATCAGTGGTCGATTTTCCTCACAGTGTGTATCCACGTCAATCTGATACAAGTGAACACGGTCAAGGTCAGTTGACACATCGGCCCACATACGTAAAGTACATAACTAACGGGGCTAAGGCCATTTTTGAAGAAAAACAAAAATATAATTAACTAGTAGGTATAAGGTGAATATAAACTATTTACTTTCGCATCTCTGCTGAGCGACAGAAACATTGAAACTTATTCCATGGCGACCGCAACTATGTACCTTTTGCGCAACCTGACTGTATTTTGCCCACGTGCAGTCCGTGATTGTGGCACTTTGTATGTTTCAGGCCTGTGGATTCATACACAAATGTTGATTTGTCACTTGCAGTGAGCTTCACGTATAAAAACGCTAGAGTCTCGTTGCCATATTCCCTTTTTTATATATCTCTATGCAAAAGCACCCTGACAGTATCTTAACCCAGGTTCGGTCAATGACCGTACCGCACTTTGCCTGACATCATGCTTATGATTTCTCAAATCCATGCACATGTGCCTAGGTTTCCGTTATTTAAGCCGGTTCACTACACCATTCACTCTTTTGGAATTTCAGTCTGATGAAAAAAATCTCCGAGTTGGAACGTGCCCTTTCCGAGAAAGCGACGCAGGTTGAAGAGTTATTGAAAGAAGGAGAAGCTTTGTCTCAGAAACAGTTGAAAACCACCGAGTTGTTGAAAAAATTACGGAACGAGGCCAAGGCATCCACCAAACGGGAGCAGGCACATCTGTTAGTCTATCTCGTGTTTTCATCCACCATTGTTATTACCGTGATGATAAAGTGTGGATTTCTTATAGTGTTGTCTCCTCTGAACTAGATCTTGATAGCTACTCGTTTTCACAATATATTTTGCCCGTTTCCTTGTGTGTTCAAGCTCCTATGGATTTACAGGTTCTTGTGAAACATCCTTATTGCTTGCTTCATTCATCTCTAAGTCAACTATAGTCGTTTTATTTTCTTGGGATGCTCTTCTTTCTGCTATTTCGAAATTCGTTTTCGCACTCATCTATTTGTTTTTCAAAAAGTTGTATTCGAGGATATGAGACATTTTAAGTCTACGTTAATGCTTACTACGAAAAACTGTATGGTACGGTATGAAAGCACAACCTTGATCTAGGCAAAGTGCCGCGCAGTCAGAGACTCTACATGGGCTGAGATACTGTCAGGTAGCCCAGGCCTAGACAGATATGAGAAAGGACATAGAAATGGTAGCGAGACTCCAGCCTGTTTCAGCACTACCGATGGCCAATCAATTTAGCACGATGTTAGCCGCACAACACAGAAATGCTGCACCATTGCACATCCACGCATAAAAACGGTAGTAAATTACAGAATACGAGTGAGATAAATGTTTTCTCACTTGTTCAATGACCAGATCCTTCTAACAGAGATATCTTGAAGCGAATCAGATAGATGAGAACTGATGTAGTGAGTTTCGACATGGTAATATGATATGTTTATATCGATTAGTAGAAAACGATCGGTATTTGACTAGTTTGCTTCATATATCTGCGTACCGCGCGTTGCCCGTATGAGCAATCATGCATAACTTCTGTGCTATGCAGCTGACACCGTGTTAAATTGATTTGCCACCGGTAGTGAGCTGCATGCGGAAACACGCTGTCATTTGCATTCTATTTTCATTTCTCGTCTATCTGGGGCTGGGCAACGTGACAGTATCTTAGCCCACGTGCAGCCTATTACTGTGCTTCACTTTGTCGGGATCCGGCTTCTGATTTATCCTTACATACCGCGCGATGGTTTACATGCTGGCACAGCTCCTATTCCGTTTGGCGTTTACCTCTTGAATCTTTCGTTTTCATCACTTTGTGGCGTAAATCTGGTTACGGTATCGTCCCATACAGCAATGGCAATAGGCTTGAATCACTTCCTTCCAACAAACGCTCGCCCTTGCTGATGATGTTTGACATTTATTTCCTCGAAATGCAGTTTCTACTCTGGCTTTATTCGAATGAGATTGCGTTTTACTCACTTTCATAGCAGAGGCTCTATTAGGATTAAAACCCCAACTCTCCCTTCGTGTCTCCACGAACCGTCAGCGGTGTAGACAACACTGCGCCTATCAGCTTTCAAAAATCTAGTTTGGCGTATTTTCACGTAGTGTTGCAGGTCGTAATCTGTTTCTGTTACCCTCGTATCCTTATTTTGTGGCACCATTAACGCTGCTTTATTTGTTCTCTACTGACCAGGGAAAAGATTGAGAAATTGACAAGCCAAACTCAAAGTTTACAGACTGAGCTGAAAGCGAGGGAAGATGCAATCAAAGAACAGACAGGTTAGCACGACTGATCTTTGTCGAGTCGCAATCACTAATCACTGCTTTGTCACTCTTATTTTATTAACATCTGGAAATTTGTACTTTGTTTTAATCTTGGTTGTCTCGAGTTATCAGTTACTGGTTCATTTCTACCGTAATACCGTCGATTTCGAAGTCTGGAAACCCGGCAAAGTGTCGGACGGCCTTCAATTGCACAATGGACGTTTTGATAGACACAAATAAAATGGCTAATCGCTGTGAGATCGCGTGTTTGCGCATTCGGCTCATCATCGGTATTGTACTTTTAAATCTCAAACTTGAGCCATGCAAAGTGCCGCACAGTCAAAGACTGTACGTGAGCTAGGATACTGTCAGGTTGCCCAGGCCCCGACAGATATGCGAAAAGGGAAATGGCAATGATACTCCTGCGTGTTTTTGAATACAGCTCACTGCCGGTGGCAAATATATTTAGCACGATGTTTGCTGCATGATTGCTCATCCGTGCAGTATCGCTATACCACTTTGACCTCGCAAATGCGAACTAATTGCAGAGCGCTTACTGTGATTCCACGATGCCTCGGTATGTATCTATGTATGTGTAGGTATGTATGTATGCATGCATTGATGCATGCCTGAAATCACATGCCCATATACAGACAAAGTGCCGTACAATCAAGGCTGTACACGTGTGATTAAGATAATGTTAGGTTGACATGTATAAGAGAGGGAAAGTGCCCTTGAGACCCCAGCATGATTATCTAGTTTTGGATTCTCGCTTAAATTTTGTCAAATAGTTTTCAAAATATTCGTTCCCGTTTATATTTCTTACTACTTGTTTGTTTTAAGTAGTGTTGACAACTGACCCTATTTGGTTGTATAATTCGTTGAATATATTTGGTGCTCACATCCCCATCTCTTACACACCACTACCGGTTTCCAGCTGTTTATCGTCATCAGATGGAGGCAGTAAGATCAGGTTCAGGAGCCTTTAAACAGTGGTATACTGGTAAACAAAAGGTATACTTGAATGTCACTGTTAAATAGGGTTCTTACAAAGAACCACGATGTATTTGTTGGTCCAACTTTTATTTTGCCTTGGTCGATGAAGAAAGTCCTGAGTAGTTAAAATTGATTACAATGTCCTCGCAGGGAACTACTGATTTGATTGAAACCGAACAGTAGACCACCTGTGCTCTGCTAAAATCTCTTTAGGTTATCGCAGTCCGTACCGTTTGATTATACTGCTTTTTATTATTTAACTCCCCTACAACTGCTCATTTTACAGACAAAATAAGGCATCTCATCAAGGTCACTCAAACGCAAGAGAAGGAATTGGAAAATTCGAAAGTGAGTATTTCTCCCGATCCCCTAATTTTCTTTTTTGCGTGTAGCATTTCACTCGCAGTTATTGTGGGGCTTTTGAACCCCTAGAATACAATGGAATTTTTGGTACTTTCTTTCTTAAACTTCATCTTAATCAGCGGAAACGTCGAACGTTAATCTATCACTGAAATCTACCTGGAATTCGGGGTTAAATCCATGCCCTGAAAAGTCGGTATCTACCTACACTGGTGCACTGATCACTACATGATAATATATGAGAAAATTGTGCTCCCGAGTGCACATTGTGAAGGTCTTGAAGAATATGTGGAAACGCCTATTTGAATGTACTGCGAATCAGCTGTTTTGATGCTAGTTCACCGGTAGACTCCTAGTATCGATGATACTCCAGCGAGCACTGCTCCCAATGTCTGTTTTCATTGCCATCTTGCTCTAGTCCTCAGCAATTATGCCCTCCGACCACCGGCGTCGATGAAATACACCTCTGCGTTGCGTGGTCACTATTGACGTGTGAATATCCATGGCGATCATTGATTTCACATCATTTGTTGATTAGCAAGAATATGACCACCCAGTTCCCTAGCAAATTACGTATACAACAAATTCTTAATTCGCATCTTTCCCTGTTACTTTTAATCACTGCAAACTTCACTGGGTCACATCTTTGTTTCAATGAGAGAGCCTAACCTTATTTTTATGTCGTATGGCTTCATGTTTTTTTTCTTTTTTATCGATCTTGTCTTTGTAAACGCTTTTCGTCATTTCTTTTCGAATGGGAATTTCCTAATTTAGTTTGTGTGTGTGTGTGGTGTTATGCTCCTTTGTTCGATGTTGACCGCGAATGTACATCTCAAACACTTGCTTTTCATTTCTATTTTGTTCAATTTTTTGGCCCGGTCAACCTGACACTATCCTAGCTCACGGGTAGTCCATGACAATGTGGCACTTTGCCTGGATCAAGCGTATGCATGTATACGTCATACTCCATATCGTTGTCTATTATATACATTACCAAGTCAATTTGTACAGTTTGTCTGATGTCCGTTTAGCAGCTACTTAGTTTGGAAATGTTGTTGGCTTCCTTCCTGTTACGACAATCACTTCGTTCGGTTAAGTTACGACATGTTAGGCTGGTTTAGTGTCAGGTCAATTATGTTGGAAACAATTTCTGACAGAAGTAAACATAAATTGTACTAAAGATAGTTGCGTAGGCTAGAAATTTCTGGCTCGGCCTTATCTCTTGCTCTCACGGATGCTTCTCACATCATGCTAAATTGATTTGCCACCGGTAGTGAGCTGCATGTTGAAACACGCTTTTGTCTCACTACCATTTAGATTTTCCTTCTCCTATTTGTCTAGGTCTGGGAAACCTGGCAGTATCTTAGCCTACATATAGTCTATGACTGTGCAGCACTTTGCCTGGATCAGACTTATGCTTTCATACATACATACTTGCTTTCACTGATACGCACATATGTATGTATCTGATGAAAAATGAGACTGGTATAGAAAGTCTCACCATTGTGTCTGAATCCGTCATCTTTACCTCAAGGCTACAATACTTTACGCCACAACGTCATGTGGATTATTTTTATGCTTAACTGTATCTGCTAAATTTTAAAAAAATTCAATGTTCTTTTGCAGGTTCAAATGCTTCATTCGGAATCCAAAGTCCAAGAACTTGAACAGACCGTCCAGTCTCTATCAAGGTTCGCTGCTGAATACCCAGATTTATTTCAAACCTCTTTTAACTAACTGTCCATCTGCAGTAATTCCAAGGTTATCACACCGGAGTTTTTTTGGGGATTGGCTCCAAAGTTCCGAAAATTCTCCATCAGAAAGCGTTTCATCTAAGCTCCTGCTCTGGATCTGCAGTCATGGTCCTGTGCGATCTGACGCAAATGCTTCTACTGCGAGTGTAAGGGCGTAAAGTCTGGCGCCTTGAAACCATATTACTTCGGGCAGGTGTAGCTTTTATGTCATTGGAGGCAGTCCTCTAGGAGGCAATGTTGAAAAAAACGCAGAAGCCAGGGTCTGCTTATACAGTTCATAGTTTCGTTCAACTTCGTCCTAGCAACTCCTGAGACGACATCGCTGTCCAAATTTATTACTTGTGCTAGCCGTGCAAAACAGTCTACTAGAAGTAGCAGAGCCAAGTAACAACCGAACGGTTTTGGACTTTAAATTTGAGCTGCATTACTGGTACTATTTTGTTCATCAATATTTGTGCATCGACGCTCTCTGCCACCTTTACTGTAAAAGACTTCTTTTTTCATAGTCTCACAAGCATTCGGATGGTGTTCGCCGAGCTTGCGTAGTTGTTGTTGAACGTTTCGTCATCAAGCTGGATGGCATTATGAGCAAAACTTCTTTTTTGTAAAGCTTTGTCTGCAAACTAGGGAATAATCAATCCTACTTTCGGCTGCGGAAGACAGATTACGCTCTCAGCGTGCAACTACCACCGATCAACCGAATGGTGCATATCGTTGTGAGCGCTGCGGGGGAGATTATTCCTCCCGAATCGAAGCGTTCAGTCATTTGAAACGTTGCTAATCTGTGACGATCTGTGATCCAATCGCTCCAGTCTACCTCACGAATGGATTTATCTGACGTTGCGGTAGTTGACACACATTTGTGTTCAGACCTCTCCATACCTCGAAAACCTGCTGCTGTCTGTTCAACAGTGCTGCGGTTTATTGGACTTTGTTCTTTCGCGCATGTAGTTTCATTTGATATGAATTATGCGGGGCTTGGTTCCAATGGAAACCTGGTTCAGTCTCAAGGTCATCGAGACTCTTCGTTAGCTGCATTTCGCTATTCAATTCATGCACGGTAGAAAATCCATCGTGGTATGAGATGTGAATGCGCGCGATTACGTATATTTCAATTACTTTTATCACCTTCATTTCCTTATTCGCAGTTATTCAATCAGCGAAATGGCCAAAGCACAGCTGATTTTAAACATGGTATTACAAGGCTTGTTGCTCTACTCATAGGCTTTGATATTATCAGCTTTCCCTAGCTTAGACTGCTATAGATGGCATTAATGCTGTGATTATGAGACTGAAATTAGTTCCAGCTTCGAGATCATTGACTGCAGCACCATGTATTGTGACTTTCGGCGCTCCAAATATATCGATTCATTGTATGCATATTTTGTACTTGCCGGCTACGCAACTGTTGATGTTCTCGCCTTTCACGATCCAATCCAGCCAATTGGCTGCTACCAAGGATGAGATGAACGAGGCCATGCGTTTGGTTGAATCGGAGACTCGTGCCGTGGCGAATGAGCAATCACTACGGGACGCATACGAAGCGTTGAAAACGCGGTTCGATTCTGTCACCTCCGAGCTACATACCGCAAAAAGCAACCATGACAAATTATCGGAACAATGGCGCTTGGAAAGGGATTACTATCAGGTTGGTCTCTGTTGAATCGAATAAACTTGTTTACGTCCTCGTTTGTTTTATGTCTAATCCCGTTTGCCAAGCGACTAGTTTCTTCTAGTCTGATTATTGAACCAAGGGTTCTTGTTAAACTGAGTCCAGCTACTTTCGAACACGTGCATATATGTGGAGAAATTGTTGCACCCAAAGTCATTACGTTGAAAGATTTTCCTTCGAAATGTTGCATTGCTTTCCACCTTCAATATGCTGACTTTCAAATGTAAACGTGGTTTTCGGCTATCTTTTATTCTCAATTTGCCATGTCTGTAGAAAAACAAGTAGCCATTAACCATCTTTCGGAATCCTTCCACGACTACCTACCTCACAGGTAATCAAACTTTAGAATTGGACAACACGCCGACATAAAAAGCAACATGAATCTGCTTTAGCGGGATTACTTTCTAGGCCTAATCGCTCCAAAAATGTTGCACCGACGTTGTAACGTACCTGTATAGCAAAATATTTAGTTTATACTGGCTAATCCTTTGTATACTTATGTACGAATGTGCAATCGTACAGTACTTATGTGCTGTGCGACTAACACCGTGCTAAATTGATTGGCCATCGGTGGCGAAACAGGCTGAAGTCTCACTACCATTTCTATTTTCTTTCTCATATCTGCCTAGGCCTAAGCAACCTGACAGTATCTTAGCCCATGTGCAATCTCTGACTGTACGGCACTTTGCCTGGATCAGGCTTTTGCTTTCATATATACATACATACTCAATATAGAGTATATATATATCGATTGACAGTTGATTCTTTTATTCACTGAACTGCCATTGCCTTTCTCCCATATGTCTCTGGGGCTGGGCAACTCGACATTAACTCAGCCCACGTGCATACTAGCTGTGTGGCACTTTGCCTGTACACAATCTTGTGGTTTCATACTCTAAACTTCTACTACTCTAAACTAACTGTCCAACTTAGGAGTCTGAGCTTGTTACTGTTGATCATGGTTTCCCTTTCCTCAGATTCAACTTGCAGAGAGTACGAATCGTGCGGAATCACTCGGAGAATTGGCCACATCTGCGACGCAGCCACTGTTGCTACAGCTTCAGAATTTACAAGCGAATTTCGAAGCACAAACCGCTGCATCGGAACAGCTGGAGCAAAGCTTGAACTCCAAATTGGGTACGTGTTGTCTACCGAAAATTACATTTAAATGCATCAGATATACAGCATCAGCAGCATCATGGAGCAACATGAAACGTAAAAAAGTAGATAAGCAGGCGTGTAAAAACAAGCTTGTTCATTTGCTGTTTCACTGCATGCGATTGTTGATCTTTGCGAAATTGGATAAAATGATATAGGATAAAAAATCAACTACATTGACACGCCTTACTTCAGTTTGCAGCCATTTCGCGTAAGGTTTCCAACAAACTATTAGCTGGATCTTTTGGACCCGAAGCAACGAATAATTCTCACAAACTAGCGCGCCACGTCATTCACTGACCGCCCGATCGTTTCTACCAGGAGTTATCAATATGGTGTGATATGGCAAACGGTGAGGTGGCATTCTTAAAACATGCCCCAACCGTATCAAATGAGCTAGCATCAGCATCTCTTTGAGTCCATGGCCTCTTGGTTCTAACACCCGTTTCAGACATCTCTATTACCAACGCGGATTTGCAATCGTGCAGTATTTCTGTGTTGTGCGGCTAACATCGTGATAAATTGATTGGCGATCGGTAGTGACCTGCATGCTGAAACACGCTAAAGTCTGACTACCATTTCTATTTCCCCCATCATATTTGTCTAGGCCTGGGAAACCTGACAGTATCTTAACCCACGTACAGTCTCTGAATGTGTGGCACTTTGCCTGGATCAGGCTTGTGCTTTCACATCACATTAGCAATGCGATAGTGCTACTGAATGCGAAAACTCTTTGGCTGCCAGCTGGTGGTTTTCTTCTCCTCCGATATACTAGGTTCCGCAGCTGTATAGTAGCGTTGCACATACTACTGCATCAGATAAACGCGCATGCATGAACTCACAAGCCTTGAGCATGTCCAATTTTACATTGACTGAGCTACTATCTGACCCCGCCCAAGTGCAGGCAAACATTTAGTGAAATGATGATGGTGATTGAACTGCAGCGTGATGCCGTATGTAGAATATTATCAGTAACAATTAATTTGCAAGGTTTCATATGCAGTGCACAAGTGCTACACAAATGCGCATCCCAGCCTCAGATATAACGTTCTGCAGTGATCTATCGCTTGATTCGTTAGTTCCATTTCAGATAAAATCAATCAGCCGCAGCCTTTTGTTTCATGTTCGTCTGCCGGTTTTGTCGCTCATGGTGTGATTGTTGCCTATATTTCATTTATCTAACTTGTGTTGACTATTTCGGTTGCTTAAACTGGTCCCATCTGAAAGACCTCTACTGGATCAATCTGATGTGGTTATAAACTAAGAGTGCAAAGTCTAGATCGAAAACATTTTATATATTAGCTGTGGGCTAATGCCATTTCAACGAGATGCCGTAGACTTCACGCGTTGAATAACTAACACATGTAGACGAAAAACGTTCTGATAAAGAGAGGCTCTTGAGGACTGAAGTAGCTCGGTTGTTTACACAATGGTAGTGAGTTACTGATAATCTTGAAGCAAACTTTGCCTGAAAACTGTGTCTAATATTGGTTCATTGGAACTCTGGTATCACGTGAAATGAATTCGGTAAGCATCTAATTATCGGAAGGACGTGGTGGAAAATCCAACTGAATACAATGGCGGATGATGTCACATGCACGAGGCATGGTGCCAAGAGATCAGAAACAATGCCCGTGGGCTCTGGTATTTATAGCATTTTGATGTATGATATGTATGCAAACACAAGCCTGAGCCAGGCAAAGCACCGCACAGTCAGACGCTGCACGTGGGCTCATATACTGTCAGCTGATACAGATATGGGAAAGGAAAATAGAAATGGTAGTGAGACTGCAGTGTGTTTCAGCATGCAGCTCACTACCGGTGGTCAATCAATTTAGCACCAAAAGTACTGTACGAGTGCATATCCGTGCAGCACGTTGATCAGAATGGGTGATTCATATATGCTTGATAGCTTTGTTCCCAGCAATTACTGCGTTTAATTTCAGTTAGATTACTTCATAAAACAGCGTATCCGCTTGTCATGAAGAATAGGAAAGGCATATTTCGAGGATTTGGGCAGTCAAAAAAGAAGCATCTTTCATCTGACCAGGCTGTTAGATGCGCCGGAAAGCACTAGCATAACATGTTTAAGTACTGGGCAACCTGACAGTAATATCGCCCACGTGCAGTCTCTGACTGTGCGGCACTTGCCTGGATCAGGCTTGTGCTTTCATACATTTAAGTACTGAACGGATGTACAATCGTGCAGTACTTCTGTGCTGTGCGGTTTACACTGTGCTAAATTGATTGGCCACCGGTAATGAGCTTGTCAACCTGACAGTATCTTAGCTCACGTGCAGTCTCTGACTCTGCGGCACTTTGTCTGGACCAGGCTTGTGCTTTCATGCCCTCACGAAACGTATCATCTATTATTCCTATTCGATGTTTATATTCTCTTAGACGACACAAACGGCGATACTTTCGGTGCTTCGTTATAGGTCTTCGATATGCGGTCATTCAGTTCCAGAATTTCTCGGTCAACTGTTTGCAATCGGTTTCACATTCTAACTTGTTACTTGACAACTTTTTCGCATTACTCTTTAGCCAGTTCATGCCCCTCCAGCGTATTGTTTGAGCATGTACCCTTGTTCTTCTGTATTCATCATTTTTCCATGTCTACTTTGTCTATTATTCTGGGTGTTCAGGCACTTTCATGTGGTCCTGATACGTGGGTTCCTCTACAGAATTCGCGCTTATTTTCTCTTCTTTCCCAGCTGAAGTTCAACGCGACCTTTCTTTGGCAAAAGAATCTGAAAGTAACCTTCATGCTGAACTAAAACGAGCCCAGAATCACAACTGCGATTTGGAACGTGAATTGTCTACCGTCAAATCCTCCCTTCATGATACTCAGATCGAACTGACGAAAGCCAAAGAAAGCTTGAAGAATTCACAGGAAATTGATGCAAGGTGTGGATAAAACACGTAAACAAAAATTCTTTCTTTTGGTCCAGTATTCACAGGTCCATCCTATTGGGTTGCGCCATGCTGTTTCGGATAAAGTCGTAAAGCTTATCTGTTTTATGTTATTGTTTTGTACAAATCACGGTGCCGTACATCAATTAACACTGGTGGTGAGCTGCAAGCGAGGTTAGACTGCAACCTCAGTACCGTTATCCCTTTCTTACAAATCTGTCTGGGCTTGGACAACCTAACAGTTCATATAGTTGCACGGATGTGCAATCGTATGGTATGGTATGAAAGCACAAGCCTGGTCCAGGCAAAGTGCCGCACAGTCAGGGACTGCACGTGGGCTAAGATACTGTCAGGTTGCCCAGGCCTAGACAGATATGAAGGGGGAATAGAAATGGTAGTGAGACTCCAGCCTGTTTCAGCATGTAGCTCACTACCTATGGCCAATCAATTTAGCACGGTGGTACCCGCACAGCACGAAGTACTGCACGATTGCACATCCGTGCAGTATTTCTGTGCTGTGCGGCTAACATCGTGCTAAATTGATTGGCCACCTGTAGTGAGCTACACGCTGGAGTCTCACTAACATTTCTATTTTCTTTCTTTTTCTTTTGTCATATCTGTCTTGGCCTGGACAACCTGACAGTATCTCAGCCACGTGCAGTCTCTGACTGCGCACACTTTGCCTGGATCAGGCTTGTGCTTTCACATCACACACACACATCATTTTTTTACTTCACCACTTATTTTGTATACTGACTTGTTATTCCATACATATTAACATTCGTATCTTTCTGGAAATAATCTATAATCATGCTGATATTTTACGAATCGTTTGTAAATTTCATGTTTAACGGTCGTGGACCAAGCCTCGCGCCTATCGTAGTCGAACTTGCTGTGTCTGTCTTAGGCGCCTTAATTCCGCACAGATGTGAGGAGTATCATCATTAGGGATCGCATTACACCGGTAGCTTAACAGTCGTATCAGCGTTTCAACGCTAGCAGATAATTGGAGTGTTTCGCCAGATGTGGCTTTTTGCATGTGAACTATACTCAAAAATTCATACTTTATTTTCAAAATCTTGTTTTATTTTCTCTCAGACTCCATGAGCAAATAAATGACCTGCAAGCTTCGCTTCACTCAAAGTCAGTCGAGCTACATGAATTGGAAGCTTCTGTGTATTCTGACCGGCACCGGTTGGCTTTGCAAACTGCTGAGAACCAACGATTGAAGGAACAACTGCATGAACTTACTTCCAGTGAAAAGTTTACGGTTAATGACGACACTTCAGATTCTCAGGTAAGTTAACGTTTGGAAACAACTGTAGTCTATCTTGTGTCCATGCACAACATTAATTTCTCCAAATAATTTTTCGTTATTTTTTTTAAATTCTAACGCCATCTGCAATGCAAAGGAATTTGTGTGCAATCGGTTAGAGTAGTTTTTCGGTAACGTTTCACTTCTGACACCCTAATCGATCACACTCAAATTCCTTTGCATTATGAATACACGATCTGTCCCAAACATATTCCAATCGATTTCTAACGCTATCTGTTTCTACATTCATCATGTTTTCGTATCAACGAAGGATAATTTTTGACGCGCACAGTTTAAAACAATTACGCGATAGCGAGTTTTACAGCGAAAATTCTGAAACAAAAAAGTTCAGCTACGGCATCCGGCAAAAACTCAATCATATATTGAAGCAATCACTGAAAAAGAAAAAGAAACATCGTGCAGGCTGGCTAGTCGCACGTCGGACTATTTCTAGAAAGCCCGTACCCGGTATTTTAT
>JACCGJ010009326.1:0-15823 GCA_013407085.1 Atriophallophorus winterbourni | reverse complement strand
AACGTATCATCTATTATTCCTATTCGATGTTTATATTCTCTTAGACGACACAAACGGCGATACTTTCGGTGCTTCGTTATAGGTCTTCGATATGCGGTCATTCAGTTCCAGAATTTCTCGGTCAACTGTTTGCAATCGGTTTCACATTCTAACTTGTTACGTGGCAACGTTTTCGCATTACTCTTTAGCCAGTTCATGCCCCTCCATGTGCGTAGCGTATTGTTTGAGCATGTACCTTTGTTCTTCTGTATTCATTATTTTTCCATGTCTACTTCGTCTATTATTCTTGGTGTTCAGGCACTTTCATGTGTTCCTGATACGTGGGTTCCTCTAGAGAATTCGCTTTTCTTTTCTCTTCTTTCCCAGCTGAAGTTCAACGCGACCTTTCTTTGGCAAAAGAATCTGAAAGTAACCTTCATGCTGAACTAAAACGAGCCCAGAATCACAACTGCGATTTGGAACGTGAATTGTCTACCGTCAAATCCTCCCTTCATGATACTCAGATCGAACTGACGAAAGCCAAAGAAAGCTTGAAGAATTCACGGGAAATTGATGCAAGGTGTGGATAAAACACGTAAACAAAAATTCTTTCTTTCGGTCCAGTATTCACAGGTCCATCTTCTTGGGTTGCGCCATGCTGTTTCGGATAAAGTCGTAAAGCTAATCTGTTTTATGTTATTGTTCTACACAAATCACGGTGCCGTACATCAATTAACACTGGTGGTGAGCTGCAAGCGAGGTTAGACTGCAACCTCAGTACCGTTATCCCTTTCTTACAAATCTGTCTGGGCTTGGACAACCTAACAGTTCATACAGTGTTTTTACTTTGCTACTTATTCTGTATACCGACTTGTTATTCCATACCTATTCACATTCGTATCTTTCTCGAGATAATCTATAATCATGCTGATATTTTACGAATCGTTTGTAAATTTCATGTCTAACGGTAGTGGACCAAGCCTCGCGCCTATCGTAGTCGAACTTGCTGTGTCTGTCTTAGGCGTTTTACTTCCGCACAGATGTGAGGAGTATCATCATTAGGGATAGCTTAACAGTCGTATCAGCGTTTCAACGCTAGCAGATAATTGGCCTGGTGTTTTTTTAGCAAACTGAAATTGATTGTGGAGTGTTTCGCCAGATGTGGCTTTTTGCATGTGAACTATACTCAGAAATTCAAACTTTATCTTCAAAGTCTTGTTTTATTTTCTCTCAGACTCCATGAGCAAATAAATGACCTGCAAGCTTCGCTTCACTCAAAGTCAGTCGAGCTACATGAATTGGAAGCTTCTGTGTATTCTGATCGCCACCGCTTGGCTTTGCAAACTGCTGAGAACCAACGATTGAAGGAACAACTGCATGAACTTACTTCCAGTGAAAAGTTTACGGTTAATGACGACACTTCAGATTCTCAAGTAAGTTAACGTTTTGAAACAACTGTAGTCTATCTTGTGGCCATGCACAACATTAATTTCTCCAAATAATTTTTCGTTATTTTTTTGTAAATTCTCACGCTATCTGCAATGCAAAGGAATTTGTGTGCAATCGGTTAGAGTAGTTTTTGGGTAACGTTTCACTTCTGACACCCTAACCGATCACACTCAAATTCCTTTCCATTATGAATACACGATCGGTCCCAAACATATTCCAACGCTATCTGTTTCTACATTCATCATGTTTTCGTATCAACGAAGGATAATTTTTGACGCGCACAGTTTAAAACAATTACGCGATAGCGAGTTTTACAGCGAAAATTCTGAAACAAAAAAGTTCAGCTACGGCATCCGGCAAAAACTCAATCATATATTGAAGCAATCACTGAAAAAGAAAAAGAAACATTGTGCAGCCTGGCAAGTTGCACGTCGGACTATTTCTAGAATGCCCATACCCGGTATTTTATCGTCTTCAAAAACATGATCGAAATGCTGTTGAGCAACTTTCCCAGTCAATTAACCTTGAAATTAGCACCAAAGACAGTCGTCACTTATGGCGGGCGCTTAAGCAAAGTCAATGAAAAATCTCTATTTATTTCCTACATCAATTACTTGAATGAATCTTTCGTGTCCCAAACAGCTGATAATGACGATCAACAGAACTTCTTTTTGCCCCAATCTGGTTTCTCCCATTCATCCTTCACCACGTACCTGAGGTCTTTTGTGTACTTTCGTCTGTCTCACGCTTCAAGGCTGCAAGACCAGATAAACTCTCGATCATTATACATTTGGCACCTATCGTATCCGTTTTCTTACAATGACATTCGAGTATAACTTTTTTATGGCGTATCCTTGTGTCATATCGCTGGAAGTCAAAAAATGCGAAATTACATGCGTTTAAGCAGACAAAAACCTTTTTAATGTGTATTGGAACGCTTCGTTTGTCTGTTTACTTATATGTCTTCTTTTACCTTCTTCTCATTTCCCAAGTTTCCTCGCACTTAAACTCTAGAGCTATGCTTCGTTCACCGTTATCCTTTCGTGATATGTTTCCCATTTCAATTAGAAAATTGGGCTTTTCTGTTTGATGTGTTCAGAAATTGATTCTATTCGAAGCATACCAGACATCCTAATGCTGAATGAATCGCTCTTCGTGACTGTCTCGCGACAAATTCTTGGTGCGCTACCTTCGCTCTCTCTTGACTCCACTAGTTTGGTGTATACTGATTTACACGCATTCTTTCACTTCTGCAGCTTCAACGCGAATCGTTTTCCCCCGTCAATCATCTCACAGAATCTCCAAAATTACTCGCTTCTCCTCATTTAACCTCAAGTCAGACAACTATGGAATTTATGCAGGTATGTTTTGGCTGCTCAGTCATTCTGTTTATGTTTGTACATGGTGGCTCTCTTGCACACAATCTGATCCCTGTTTGTACGATTCGTGTTCGGATGGAATAATTTATTATCCGATGCAGAGTCATCTTCGGTTTTAATCGCTGGGAGGTTGAACTAATTCCTGTAAAAGTACGGTGTTTTCTGTTCATTTTCAAGTTTGCTCTCACGTGCACAATCTCTGGTTCCGCTTTTATGCAATATCCTGCTTTCGGTTTGGCTGTCAATTATTCTGGTGTCTGTCACAGCTTTTGTTGAGAGTATCACACCTCGGTCCCGAAACTATACACTCGTATATCGATGGTACATTATTGTCGACTCAAGTGACATCGAGTTTCGATAGTCTCTTAATATTACATCGTCTAATGATGATGGTCTGTTAAATCATTTTCCTCACAGACGCGCCTTTTTATTTTTAGTCACTCGTTCAACGGAAAGAAGGCGAATGCAACCAACTTCGCCGAGACGTTGAACATTTGACTCGTAGCAAGGATGCCCTGTTGGCCGAGGTCGCCTCCCTCTCCGCGCGAGCAGATCGTTTCGCGAAACTGGCCGGTTTGACAAACACCGCTTCGGGCAACGCATCCATGGGCGTTGACTCCTTGGATGAGACGGAGGAACTTCAGCGACGCTACGATTCTCTGCTGCTGATGTTGGGCAGACTTATCGAGGAGAACAACGAATTGCGTATGGATTTCGCTGACATGAAAGAATTGTACAAATCTCAGGTAACGTTTCTTGAATACAAGTATTGAAAATCAGTTTGCGTGTTGAGTGCACTAGTTGCTCGCTGTCCCAGTGAGCGTAATCTTCAGCTTTGTGCTACTAAAGTCATATTATTATTGGTTGTGAGCACTCTTCGTGACTGATTTATCAATGCCTCGTCTTGAACATTACGATCAGGTTCCGTGTGCCTTCAAACGATGGAGGAACGGTAAATAAGTCCTGATCTTTTGAAGCTGCTGTTGCATAAGTTTGGTTGAATCAATCTTGTTCACGTATATTGCACCTGTTTGCGGTTAAGCACATGGGTTTAAACAAAATATCCGTACTAAGATGTTCCAAAGCTTGTCATAGCCGGGAGTGGCAGTGGGGTTAAGCTCCCACTGTCTATAAAATCCTCCCATATGGCGCGCGTCTCAACTAGCCTCTGACAACCAAGTCCAGCTTCTGGCCTGCACGAGTGCCCCCCCGAGCCTGGTGGAACGGCTTCTAAAAACAGGAGAAGGGGCGAGTGCGAGTGACCAGCGCCCGAAAACCAGTTTGCTTCGGGCAGATTGAGCTCGTTAGCCTGGGAGGGCATTTCATCTGATGGAAGGAAAACCCTGATTTAAACCTCCGCTGCCTTGCTGGTTACCACATGGCAGTAAAGGCTTTGGGATAAAACCCTCAGGACAAATCTGGACCAGAGTCTCGTAGTCGGTTAGTTGGCAACTCCCTGCTGCATTGCAGGTCGCACTTGGTTGTGCAAATGGCTAGAGAAGCTGACTCAAACAAACGCCGAGTTGTGCTGGAGACGCCGCTTTGTACTCAAATTCCCAAGTCTCTTCATTGAAACCAACTCATTCTCTAGGAGAAGATAGTCGCATAAAAGTAAGTAAATACTAAGATGCTCTCCCGACTTTCTAGTTGTACCACTGGTTTGTAATCATCAGATTAACCAATACTTCCACTTTCCTGTAAATCGTTCCATTCTCCGGCCTTAATATAGATCTGATTGTTCTCACTTGTTCTTTTGGTGGTTTGCTTTTGCCGTGGCATCTTCAATATAATAATAATTCTCGGCTAGAATAAATGTTAAGTGTCTGCCATTTTCTAATATCGTGGTAACGTTCTTTTTATGTTGCTGGAAGTAATTTATGCATCTATGGTATGGTTCAATTTTCCAAAAAAGTATATGCCTTTCGTGAACTCTTTATGAGCAACCATGTTCAGCCAATTCGCAAACCCTTTCTCTATTCATGATGTTTTCCTAATTCATGTTTATTGTGGTTATTTCAGCTTGATATGCTCCTTCGTGATCCAAAAGATACATAGCCATTCTGGTGTCGCCTTCGTTGACTGTGATATCCATTGGTCTCAACTATCGTCGTTCGTCTTTCTTGATTTCATTCCATGTTTCAACCTGATTTGCAGTGGAAATCTCTCCGTTTCTGGACGTTTTTGACGTTCTTCTTTTTAATGAATATATTCTCCAGTGTTATTGTGTCTTCCTTTTGGACTTCACAATGATTTCCCGTTAGTTGATCAAGGGGAATAATAAGAAATTGGTGCTTAATGCATATTTTTAAATTTCGTTGAGTAACACAACTGAATATTGGATGGAAGACCGCGGTAAAGTGGCCCTCGCAATCCTTAAGCTCAGTGTTTTGTAAGAAATGTGAACTACTGAGTTTGTGAATCTGTGTATAAAGGAAATTCGATGCATGCGACAATTCTTTGAATCAGTCAGTTGTGGTAAGTGGTCATACATGAACCATTTGTACACAGGTGAATTGAACGGAGCGTGCTGATCTTCGAACGTCTGATTGGTCATGACGTCTAGTTCGATCATGCAACGTCGACCGCCGTTCAAGTTTCTGTGCGTATTGTATGGCAAATTCGGTAGTCATTCGACCGCTTTTATACATCTGCTCCGAAAATGTATTCAGATCAATATCGGGCAATAAATTGGAGCACTTTTGGGACGTACAAAACTTGATGGTTATCATGAAGTTGGTCTATGTGTAATTCACCATTTAACAACCATCGTTTCAATTAAACTGGCCAATCTTATCGGCTCTTGTACGATTCTAAAAGTGAGTTATATCATAAAAGTTGCGCTTGTATGCCACTGTTGGATAAGGTTGGTGCGAGCAACTTGTTCAATCATATGTTCCCAAAGGCATGTGGATAGGGTTTACACGCATGATCATGAACAAAAATGCTCACTTGCATGCATTTCCATCACACCCCACGACCGGTTTCGTGCTGTGTGCACTCATCAGGTAGGGACAGTAAGATCACGATCCACACTGAGGGCACAGAATGGAAAGCTGTAACCCCTAGCAGTTAATAAAAGGGAATTAATCCGTCGTTCTCGGTGAGGACATCATATATTTTTCGCATTATATTTTCCATTTCAGTGAGGCAAAATGTGAAATTTAGTTTTTCGTCAATGAGATTGAAAAGGTGCAACTGAGTATGGTTGAGAGATTACAATCATCAGAATCCATTCCTTATATGAATGGGCCTCCATGTTGTTTGGCAGCTTACGATTTGTTCCTAAATCTTCAGATATTATTAGGGATGCGTGGTAACTAACTGGGTGATTTTTACTTTCATTCAACCCTTTGTCTACGGTAATTGATATACGTATTTTATGATATTTTTGTGTTATTCTACTTAATTATGGCATAAATAAAACACTTGATTAATTTTTATGGATCAGATGCCAGACGCCGCCTGGCAAGTGCAATCCGATGGTGGCTGAAGGTACAGACGGGAGCTACTGAGCAATCGACTGCTTGTTTGAGGTGGTAACTAGAGTTACCGTCAGTAGACAAAGGTTAAGGCTCATGAACCCGTTGCTATTTTATCGAGCTTGAAAAGCATGGAACTCTCCGCCTAACTCGACGTTTAACGATCTAAATGAGAGCTTTTGACTTGCGAATTGTGCATTAGGATGCGTTGATCGTAGTGAACTATAAAATCCATATCAAACAGATAGTGTATTGTCATTAATCAATGAGAAAGTGTACCAAATTGGACATGATTTATTCATTTGATGTTCTAATATCCTATGTCATCGAGTCATCGTCTTCCTTGCAGACTCAGAAAATGCTACCCATTATTCCTGACAATTTGAGATCATGTAACTTCGGCAATACTGCATTACTTTTACCACAATAAAGGCTTTATAAACGCCTTCTGTGTAGTGAGCTTGCCATTGATTTTTCCATTGGTGAGCGTATCCTTGCCAACTTAGCATGCAACAATTCAAGAGGGCCTGATACCACCGATTCACTTATGATCGCATTGATAGTTCCCGTGATAGATGCACCAACCACGAAGTTTTATATAACTTCTCTTATATAAGGCAACTTTCCACTAGACTACCGAAGAACCGTTATATGTCCTACCTTCGAGGAAAGGACCTATCCAGTGGTCAAAAATAACCGCCTGTTGGGTCTCACTAGCGTGTTACGTAAGTTAGTTAAAAGGTGGTTCTGCGTTGAAATATACTTATACCCTATCGAACATCCCATACTGAATACCGCTAAACACAGTTTCTTCAATGACAGCTCATGTCTGACTAAAATATTGTGCTTACTAGATAAAGTTACTAACTCGATGAATGATTAATAGCAGTAAAAATCTTACATATTTAATTATGTATGGCTTTCTAGTTAGTCAAGCACAGGCTGCTGCTTATCGAATTCTCAGGTGAGAGTTACAGAGCTCTACTGCGTTGGACTCGCTCATTCTTTAGTGACCAAACATGTAAATTCAGGCTGGGTAAGCGTACTCGACATGTGCGCCTATGACAAGTTCGGTTCTTGGTGCTCAGTCTCGAATTCGCACCTTTTCCTGATCTGCATTGATGATCTAGCATACAGGCTGCGCTCACCTTGTTTTATGTCTGTTAATGGCTGTAAAGTTATCTTTATGCCAGAAATCGTGTGGTGAATGTTCAAATCACAATCAATAATACTGTTATTCATATTCTCATTGTTAAACTTAAATACATCAATATATGTACCGCGTAATTCAAGTACTGAGCTTGGTTGATTTTTACTTCTATTCTTTGGTTGGTCGTTTCATTCAATTTAAAACAATACAATTCCTTACATATTGCCGACCTGATAAATGAATTAGAAACTGTGATGAGGTGGGTGAATAATTGTGACCATCCGCTAAACTTAGCGAAGTATCAACTACTCTCTATCATGGAAAGTAGCCTGTTCCTCTCTGGGTTCTTAAACCACAAAAAAAGTTTAGTAGGGTACAATCTACTGATCACGCCCGCGCAAAAATCAATTGAGTTGAAAGTGGAGAAAGGAATATTTACGTCTACAATCAGCCCTCTCGTATCAGAAGGCTGAGGTGCTACTACCATTCTGTAAAAAATGATCAGGCGGCATCTAAAGTAAAGTATTGATGCTTAAAAACCATATTACCATGAGCATATAGTGTATCTAGACAAAGAAAATGTTCATCGCCACGTGCGGGATGGAGATCATGGTGGTGTAAACTGCGAGAACCGTCTCTTGGCTTTACAGCCTTTCTTGCTCATGAAGAGGAAGCTCATAATATATAATATAATAAAAAGTCAAATTTGTAGATGAATTTGGCTGACTTAAATTCGATGATTTATTTCGATCCGATCCTTGAGGCTGACACACAAGGTTACAGTTCGCTTATTTATCATACGAATAGTAAACGTACGGAACATACTATTCAAGAAACTATTGTCGGCAGGTTCTCATGGTACGTTCCAACATGGACCACTCAAGCGGTGCTGGTGTGTCCAACGACATGAGCATGCCTGGTAACTGTGTCGTTATTTCTGTGACTACAAACTTTGGACTATTATGATTGTTCGAATATCATATATAATTTAGCCCGATATTACTGAACTTTAATCACATGCGACCGCAGCATCGTGATATTTGATTGCAGTGACGAAACCTTGTTGAGTAAATTCATAGATGACTCTGAACTCAACATCCCACACATTATAACTTACAGAGAATATTGAGCAAAAAATGGGGCGATTTCCTCTTCTACTTGCATGGAAGCATCAAATTTACTATACTTTTCTCCCCTCTGAGCTAGATGTCCCGGATAAAATGTCTTGTTCTATTGACCTTCGTAATTAACATAAGGGCAACTAAGCATTGATTAAACACCCTCCGTCTTCATCACCTGCGGCTAAAAGTGTACATTTTAATGCAAGGCTTTCACGTTATATCTCCCTTATTCACATTTGCTCCTGCTACGTGATTTTAATGTACCGACGCCTGCCACAAACATTGTGGGTAGTGTTCCATCGAGAGATTTCTTTAAAAAATAATGACTTGTACCCCTTTTACAACTATGTACAACACCTTACGCGATTTCGGCTCGAACAAGCTTCATCTACCCTTAAACTCATACTCTCAAACGATGAACTCATGATAAAAACTGTTGCTCAAATAGCTCCAATCGGATTACGTGATCATGTTGCCATGGCATTTTATTATATTCATCAATACGAGCCAGTCGAAAATAGTTAACAAATATATACAAGTGTGAACTATGACTTGATTTGAGCTCTTATTACTGTCAATCCATGGAATTTCATTGAACTCTCATCAGATCGGGAAATATGGTAAAACTTTTTACAACCAACTCCGTATCATCGTTGATTTGTCATCAAACTTGAAAATTATAAGCAACAAGCAGCGTCGAAGAAAGCGTCTTAATAGCAGTACGCGGAAATTGATTTTCAAGCGCGACTAGGCCTTGTATAAATACTTGTATGATCCGTCGCGATTAAATTCATGCAACTACACTTTGCGTCTGCCTTATTCGATGTAATAGAAAACATTACCGACTCAGTCTAGTCGAAAACATTGTTACGACTCCCAAAGCATTGTACTTGCACAATAACAGCCTTCAGAGTGTTAAAATGGAAATACCGTCAATTGCCTCTCCTACTGGCATAGTGTCATCATTTAAATATTGTCCAAACGTTATTCGACAACAATTTGCATCAGATATCACACAAGTGTCGACACATAGACAGTTTTTGTGCTCTAACATCTTCATCCTGCCAATTCTCCACGATGTGGAATTCCTTCCCAAAGTTGTTAAAACAAAATTGATGGCAATGAAGAAAACAGGTTCACCTGGAATAGAAAACATACAATCCAAACTTTTGCATAAAATGTCTTTCGAATTAGCAATACCGACATCTGACGTGTTCAACATAATGTTCACACAGAGCTTCGTGCCACAAACTTAAAAAACTGCCCTGATTAGTTCGATCTCCGAGAGCGGCGAAAGAAAAACACCCGTTAAACTATCGTCCAATAGCTTTATTACCAATGCGATCTAAACTAATGGAGTCCGTCATAGCTAATGCCTTGCTGAATCAGCTTGAAATCCATAACTTAATCTCTAAAGCACTGCAAAGATGTAGGAAATAACTTTCTGGACTGACAAACTTGCTATTAGTCAAGGAAGCTTGGGCTAAGCTACTGGATGTTGACAACTCTGTGTACGTAATTTATGTTGATTTCTTAAAAGCATTCGCTAGTTTCAAACAAGAACCGCTTTTGTTGAAACTCTTTATCGACGTATTAGATGGCAAACTTTATGCATGTATTAAAGAATGGTTTATATTTTATGAGATGTAGGTGCGAGTGGAAAATGAGCTATCCGAGTCGATTTAAGTTGCCTGTGGTGTCCCACAATGATCATTCCAATGATTGCTCTCGTTCCTAATATATGAAAAGACGTGCCTACCATAGTACAGTCACCAGTGCTTATTACAGCTGAATACGAACAACTTTGGCGCAAGATAAACCCCACAGCCGATATACAGAACATGCAACGGGATTTCAATGAGATTTATTCACCGTCCCTAGATAACGAAATGTCACTGAATGCATCGAAATGCAGCCTAATATCCCTCAATGCAAGTTGAACAAAGTATATTATATGGATATGGACAAACAAATTTGCACGGTACGTTAAACTTGATTGTATTTACCACGCTCCGATAAATATCATTACGAATTTTTGCTATTCCTTGAATTTGCAGTAAAATAGAACAACAATTTTACTATATTATTGATATATTTTCTGATTAATAACGCCAGTAATAAAATCAGCTTGTATTTTTCTACTGAACTATCATTACTCACCATTTACCGATAGATATGAGTTCAAAAAATACCTGCCTCAACGGAAAATGTGGCAAAATAGTGGCTAAGGTCATCAAGTGCACAGCTTGCAAGTGTTAAGCTCACCCGAGCTGCTCAGGCATACATAAATCTCATTACGGGAATTATGCAAAATACCGCTGGTTGCAGTGGTATTGTACCGGCTGTCGTGAGGCTGCCACTGGCGCCGCATGCCAAAAGCCTAGGAATAGCGTGACGTGGCGAAGCTCGTCAGATTTTGCAGCCGCCCAAACGTATGCATCTGTGGTGAGAGCAAAGATAAGTGCTGAGACTACAGCGGGCAACGGGATAGCGCACAAATCTAGCCGGCTGCAACGTTCTTCTAAGCAAGCTACATCTCCTAAGGTGGTAAATAGAGCCAGGACTTCAAGAAAGCGTGCTAACAAAAAGGCGAAAAAAATGGCATCCCCTGAGAATGTAGACATAGCTATCCAGTTACCCAGTCCTTCAAAGCAAGCTTCCTCTCCGAAGGTGGTAAACGTAGCCAAAACTCCGAAAAAACGTACCAAGCACGGTAAAGCCCATACTCAACGGAAGCAACATGGAAATGTTGCTGGCTCACCCGAGCTGGATAAAATTATCCAGGAATTAAACGGTTTGCGTAAGCAAGTTGAGTCACTTAACGGCACTTCTTATTATTCTTCAAAAACTAGAACCCGAAATGTTCTAGTTTTTAATCGAGCGGAGCCTTTTATTAGGGAATCAAAAAGTCGAAGAGATTTTGATCGCAGATGTATTAGCGATCTCATCCGGATGGTAGGTCTAAAGCCTTCTACTCCCACGGTGCGAGTTCACCGTGTAGGGAGATGAAAGATGGATAACCGCCCTAGGCCGATACTGGTAGAATTCAAGTACCAGGCGGATCGGGATGCGTTATTGTCTAGGGCTGAATACATCGCCACAACAACTCTAGACAAGCTTCAGGTTAAGCCAGACAACCCTCCATCTCATATTAGACAAAACCTTTCCGTTTCAAATAGGAGAAACCTCGCTTTAAGGACATCTGCTATCCGTAAGCCTGTTGCACACCGTAGCGCTAGTGAATCCGTTACGATCTCACCGAAAAGCTCATCGCTAAGAGTCTGGCTGTCTGGATTAGACTACGTTGACGCGCTTATCGAAGATGAAGATGGGAGCCGAGCAAATTTTTCTAGTTGTTGCTCTTCGATAGAAACGGCCTCAGTCAACGGTCCGTAACATCCATGCAAGAGGTTGTTGAAGCAGATACTCCTGCGTTGAGTAGCACGCCAAAAAACGTGCACCTCCCTCGGGTGCTTCGACCGATGGCCAAGCAGGGTTAGTTTCAGAAGCACGCAAAACCAGCGCCTTAGTGTTGTGCGCTAATGTGTGCAGCATAAGGAATAAGTGGGCCGACCTCTCTCTTCGTGTGGCTGAGTTGCACCCCCGGGTTATAGCGCTTTCTGAGACCTGGCTGTCCGCGCTTGACGATGTGCCAATAAACATTAGCGAGCAGTATCTCGTTATTAAATGCGATAGACCTGGGAAAATTTGAGACTGCCAGTCACATTCAAAATCAAAACAGCTTCGGTTTCGTCTGCAGGCATTTGGCTTTGTGATTGTGATGGATGTTGGTGAAAAGTCATGCTGCACGATTTTTAAAACCCCATGTATGATTTTTCTCTCGCATTTTTCTGACCGGCGCAGCAAATTCCCCATCCTCCAAAATAAAAATATTTCGCAGCATTTAAACGTCCTTCGTTTACACGTTCGCGACATGTTAAAACGTTTCAAAAACAAAAGGTTCCGTGTTGACTGAAAAAATAAAAACGCATGAAAACATTAATTTTGAGCACGGCCGATTCAAAGGCCCCGCTCACGGTGGTGGGCGCTTCTCCGCAGCTTTTCACCGAAAGAAATTCTGGATGCTCGTTTGGCTTATCGGCCACATACTGTCCTGTGCAAACTGAACTGAACTGAACTGAACTGTAACACGGCATACAGATCCAAAGCAATCAGACAATAGACTTGTCCCAAAGCAGAACATAATATATTCAAATTGTGTACATATTTACATGTATCATTATAACAAAACCAATGACAAAATACGTAGGAATAATATAATAAGAAATACAATGATGAAAACACCATACCACCTTCAGCCATGTGCTGAACTGAAAAATATATTTCAAAGTTCTTGTAATTGGTTTTCCCGCATCGCTGGCATTGAGTGTACTGCTTTATGAGATGCTTCATTTAATATCGGTCTACGTCCTGTTAAGCATTTCGGCAATATTTGTTTACATTCCAAGTGTTACACATGCCCAATTTGGTACGTTTTTTAATAATGTAAACTTCAGCTGTTCAAACAATTACCGATGGATCACTTACATCATATGTAAATGACATTAAGTTACGAGAATTACCGTTCCAAAAACGTTCAATAGATTTTTCTGTTCCAACCCTTGTCGCTTTTCGCGTAAGAGATACAACTGACGTTAGTCAGCACACCCGTGTATGGTACGTAAACGGGGTTGATGTTTCCAAATTTGTAACGGTATATGGTGAAGTTGGGCTGAGGATATTTACACAAACGGTGTAGTTTGTGTGAATGAATAATTTTAGCCAATCAAATAACTGACCAATAAAAGCTGATGAAATTGTCACAAAATCATTCAGAATAAGTTTAGCCAATGAAATAACCGACCAATCAGATGTCAATGAACGAACGCTAAAGTTTTTATGGTTTGTGTATATTAGCAAAAACAAATTTATTTTGTGCGATTACTTACAAATCAAAAGTAGACAGGCCTGATCGCTAAGAAAGTTAAACTAAAAATTCGGGTTGTCTATAGCAAAGCTCGTTTGAATGGCAGGATTAGTAAATTGTATGCACGAGTATCTATTTTGTTGTACGGTCTAATAACGCAATATGCTATACTTAATCTATCTGTGAAATATCATGATATATAAGTTTAAAAAGGAGAATACAGAGCTAACAGCCGTTGATAAGTAAGTATCGAGTGCATTGAAATAATAGTTAAATCGTGTTAAACAAATCACAACTACGCATATGTGATTCCTGTGAAACGATCGTTTTTTATAATGTTGACTTTCATTGAGAGTTAACTGCTTACACATATAGATCCTATTTATGATTAACTATTATCAATTTGACGCAAGAAATTGTCCATAAACAAAAAAGTTCAATAAATGTAGTTGTGGACCAATATGGAATTGCACGTTCTAGCGTACCTATTAATGTTCCGACTAATCCATGACTGGGTGTAGTAAACATATGCTTGTAACCAAGCGAATGTAGCCAATGATTAACAAGTGAACCAGAGACGTCGGTCGTGTTATCACTCATGACAGTTGTGAGGCTAAAATGTTCGTAACTAGAGAATTTTGAATTCCGACTTTGGTTTAGTAATAAGGTATACACCTGGCCATATGTGGCGAGTGTTTTAATAACAATCAATAAAATTGAATCAATTAAAATTAATGATACTGCTGTTTAAATGATTGAGCACAAACCGGAGCATTATTCGAGTCTTACCGCTTGAAAACTCAACGAGCCCAGTATAATCCTCTAGTTGGTATGTTGCCACCGTCAGTCGCAAAGTAGGTTGCTGATTTAATTTACAACCGCCCTGCTGATAATCCGTATGATACACTTAAACATGCCATCATCTCACGTACATCGTCTACTGATGAACAAAACCTACGGAAACTTTTGTCCGGTTTAGAAATTGGTGATCACACTCCGTCACAACACCTACGACACATGCTCAAATTACAAGGAGACAAGCCTGTTGGTGACAAGATCATTCGTGAATTATGGCAGCAGAGTCTTACATCCTACGTCGGCAAAGTTTTAGCCATTATGAACAAGCAAACCAGTCTCCAACACTTGGCACGCATTGCAGACGAAGTTCACGATATCTCGCACAGCGTTACACTGTTTCACGTCAGCCACACGAGTGATGAAAATTCCAGTACACAGATTCCGAGCGATTTTGAAGAGTTGAAATTGATTTTCCATAACTTGTCAATGCAAGTACAAAACATCGCACGATCCCGTAGTAACTCTCAAAATCACCCTCCTCGTCAGCCCAAGAAACGATCTACCAGTCGTTCTAACGGATCACGATTTTTGCTATTATCATCGTCGATTCGGTGCAAAGGTCCTGCATTTCACGCCACCTTGCACTCACGACTCAAATTTGTCCAAGCAGTGAAACCGCGAGGCCAGACAGTAGACACGGCAGCTCTGTCTGGCACACTTTAAAGCCGTCTCTTCTACGTTACCGACAGGGCCACTAAAATGCGATTCCTCATCGACACTGGTGTCGAAATTAGCATCATCCCACCATGCAATATGAAACGCAAGAACCCGTCTTCGTTGACGTTACAGGCGGTAAACGGCACGAAAATGTCTGCTTTTGGTCAGAGATCACTTTCTGTCGAATTAGGTCTCAGACGATGGATTTTCACAATCGCCGATGTAAAAGTACCAATTCTGGGCGCAGATTTCCTTTCTCCTTTTGATCTTCCGATCAATATAGCTACACATAAGCCTTTTGACAATTTAACGAAGATTAATTCATTTGGAAACTTCTGTGATTCCCCCACCCGAACCACTCGAGTACTTACTCCTGACATCGCATCAGCGTTCAGTGATTTACTGAGAGAATTTTCCGAAGTTTTTAAGCCGGCTTCGCAATCTACTACTGTTAAACATTATGCCAAACACCACATTCTCACCCGTGGTCCTCCAGTGTCTAACAGACCCCGTCGTTTGGCTCCGAACAAGTTCGATGTCGCAAAGCGTGAGGTTTAACACATGCTTCACCTTGGAATCATACAGCCATCTAAATCGCCATTGGCAAGCCCCCTTCACATTGTTGAGAAGAATAAAGCTGACGCCTGTCGTCCATGTAGAGATTACCGTGCTCTTAACAGAGTTATTGTTCCCGATCGTTACCCTATCCCTCACATACACGACTTCGCACTTTCTTTGCATGGAAAGACTGTTTCCAAACTGGACCTGGTGCGTGCTTACCACCAAATACCTGTCGCCGAGGAAGATATCTCGAAAACAGCCAT
>JACCGJ010009325.1:0-10545 GCA_013407085.1 Atriophallophorus winterbourni | reverse complement strand
CTATTTACTAATGCACTCTTCAGTCCAACCATAATATTAGAAGAAAGAATGAAGATACTTTATAAGACTTGTAGCCTGTTTGTGTGAAAATTATTGATATATCTACCTGTAGTTCGTTCAGTATTTATTCGAGCGTGGAGCGAATAAGCAGGAAATGCAGCTAAAGCTGTTTGCCTCCACTGTGGTTTCCAGGAGGCTTATTTGAATTTTTATCGTCCGAGATATATGAATACATAATCAAAGGCTGTTTGGGGTGCGAAACACTGTTTCATACTACTCATTTTCCTCACTGTACGGCACAGCCTGATTCAGGCTTGTGCTTCCATACATTTGTAAATACACTGCTTCATTTCCCTGTCCCATTTTAGCTAGCCAACATTAACGTTTGGTCTCAGTTCCCAGCCATTGTTCATGCACTGTTCACCTCTGATGGAGCGAGTGTCGACAAAACTTGTTACCGACCTCGACGGTCAAAAGAAATTGGTTAGTTTTAACCACAATAAAGGAAAAGTGGTGGTACAAACGGTGCGGGAAGAAGATGAATATATGAAGGTAAGAGCCCAATCTGATTTCTGACATGCCCTACTGCTTTGCTCGTTCTTTTTATAATGGACGTATTGCTGAATGATACGATTAGGTCGGAATAACATAGGACGAAGGCTTGAGAATTAGACATTAATTGCCTATAAAATCTAGTATGCAAGGTTACAATATGTATGCGTGTATTGATGTATGTAATTATCTGTCTGTCTGTCTGTGTATGTTTTGTGTGTATTAGAGCTTGCAAAAAACCGATAACTTTAAAACCGATTTTATTCAACTCTCATTTATATAAAACCGGTTAAAAACTGGTTTTCAAAATATTTTAATAACTTGAATCCAAAGGAGACACAAATACATATACAAGTATGAAAGCACAAGCCTGGTGCCGGCAAAGTGCGCACATTCAGAGAACTGCACGTGGGCTAAGATACTGTCAAGTTGCCCAGGCTTAGACAGATATGAGGGGGGAAATAGAAATAGAAATGGTAGTGAGCTCCAGCGTGTTTCAGCATGCAGCTCACTACCGTTGGCCAATCAATTTAGCACGATGTTAGCCGCACAGCACAGAAGTGCTGCACGATTGCACATCCCTACATATACAAGTACTATTTATTGTCACAAAAACAATCTTAATTTTCTTAATCTTTTACAAATTTTATCAACATTTAGAACTTGCTGGATAATCTACATCTTATTGGAAACAATCTTTCAAAGACACAATGCATTATGCGTTTTAACAGACAGACTTGTTCTAATTTTTGTGTTGAATTGCAAGCTATGCTCGAAAATTTTTCTCAAGGCCTTTACTTCTATTTAAAGTTGCTTCAAAATATTTGAATTCTTTGGATATTTGAAATTCACTTGTGTCTGTTTTTAGTTTCTTCATTCAATTTCTTCTTTGCGCTAGTTTATTCTCGCACGAGTTCATCATTGGCATGGGAAATAGATGAGGCAATATTTATGTCTTCGTCCGATACAGGTTATGTTGAAAATTCTGCTCACAGAGCATTCGGAATGGAGTTGTTAATTTCAAAAATATTACGACAACAAATATTACAAATATTAAAACCAGTTTTATTATTCGATTTTGATTTTGACTATCATTACATGAAGATCGGTTTTAATCGGTTTTATAAAACCAGTTTCAAGCCCTAGTATGTATGTATGCACGTATGTATGTATGTATGTATGTATGTATGTATGTATGTATGTATGTATGTATGTATGTATGTATGTATGTATGTATGTATGTATGTATGTATGTATGTATGTATGTATGTATGTGTATGTCTGTATGTATGTATGTATGTATGTATGTCTGTATGTATGTTTGTATGTGTGTATGTATGTATGTATGTATGTATGTATGTATGTATGTATGTATGTATGTATGTATGTATGTATGTATGTATGTATAAATTACAAGACCGATCGAGGCAAAATACTGCACAGTCATAGACTGCACGTGGGCTAAGTTACTGTCAGGTTACCCAGGCCTAGACAGATATGAGATTAAAAAGATTAAAAATAACAAAGGCCGTGAGACTCTAGCTTGTTTTCGTTTGTAGCTCACCACTGATGGCAAATCACCTTAGTACGGTGTTAGATGCACATCACCGAAGTACTTCACGATTGCACATCCATACAAAAACGGTGACAACGCCAGGTGAAATGTGTTAACCATTAAAATATCAAACCTGTACAGTAAAATTCATCACACTGTTATTATTATCCATATTATGATTGCGCGGAGTCACCGCAAGATCTACACAAGTTAATAGATGCTGCGATAGAGCTGTGTTGGTGAGATTGCAATGAGTTCGGCCATTTTACGTCTTTCCATGTCCCGGTTGCCTCGAGGTCACCTGTCACCTTGCGTGAATGAAATCTTATCTTTTCATCATAATCATTAACAGCATTATGTATGTATGTATGTATGAAAGCACAAGCCTGATCCAGGCAAAGTGCCGCACAGTCAGAGACTGCACGTGGGCTAAGATACTTTCAGGTTGCCCAGACCTAGACAGATATGAGGGGGGAAATAGAAATAGAAATGGTAGTGAGACTCCAGCGTGTACTCGCATGCAGCTCACTACCGTTGGCCAATCAATTTAGCACGATGTTAGCCGCACAGCACAGAAATGCTGCACCGGTACCAAGTGCTTAACTGCCATACAACCATGACATAGTAAAATTGTAAAAGATATGTAGAAGGGTGGAGCATAAAAAGCTACTGAACCTATAAAATGTTAAGCACTGACACACTGGGATGAGGTTCTTACACCTCGAATCAAAGACGCATTCAGGCAAGTGTTGTGATTGAGTAGAACGACATCAGCATGACAGCCTCCTCGCGCCTTCACTGTCACGCATCATAATAAGCTTTCCTCGCCACTTCATTTGACAACTTACAAGATTAATCTAACAATCCAAGAAGATATCTACAACAAGACCGCTACTAACATGATTTTGAACCATATAATTAAGGGTGAGCAGCCACTGCGAATTCCGATCACTTAGACCCCAACATGGGAGGTGATCGCACCAACCGCAGCTAGTTTAACAGTCAGAGCCTTCGTCTACTTGAACCAAGTCAGAGTCTGACCACGCTTACAACGACACCATTCCGTGTTCGAAGTGGCAAACAAAACCGCCATCGCAACTCGAATGGCCGTTATCTTGTTGGAACATGAGCAGGCTGAACATGATACATTTCATCAAATTCGAGTTCACTTACAAATTCTCCCGCACGTTAACAATTCCGTTTAATTAAGCACTATCTTGGATGCGCAACTGCACAGATGTGCAATCATGTAGTAGTTCTATACTGTGCATCGAACACCGCGCTAAATTGATATGCCACTGGTCCTGAGCTGCATGAGGGAACGCGTTGGAGTTTCGCTGCCATTTTCCATTCGCATATCTCTCTAGGATTTGGCAACCTGACAGTATCTTAGCTCACGTGCAGTCTCCGACTATACGGCACCTTGCCTATTTGATTTCATACATACATACATATTTTGGATAGACCGTTGTCTAACGTCTCATTACAGCTTGATTATCATCATGGTCGCTGTCCTGAGTAGACTGACGGTGCTTCAAACACAGCAGCACAAATCACTGCTTTGGACTGGCATCACTCAACGAGTTCTTACTGTATACATTTGCTCCAGATTATCTTAAAATACTTGTCGTCTAGATTAAGACATTGAAAAAATCTATTTTCAGTTTTATCCGATGTTTAACATCATGCCTTCTTACATGCCCCATGTAATTCTGGATATTTGAATCAAGTTTATTCGCTCATATGTTTGCTGGGTTTATGTGGTTAAAAAGAACAAGCTTTGTCAATCTTATTCAACAATGGTTGAACCCCATAGCTCAAACACTTAATCTAAAGTTGCTTCTCCGCCTGATGACCCCAAACAGCCAGAAACCGGTTGTGGTGTGTAATTGCATGAGATGTGAGCAACACTTTACTATAACTCATAGATGTTCTCACTTTTCGGTTACGTTCACTCACATCTTTCAACAAAATTACCCCCTTTCCTTACTTTTCAGCATCTTGAAAAAATCATTCAACGAGACTACTTTCCGGATTTGTCAGCGACTGGTAATCAAACACCCGATATCGCTTCTGCCTCCACAGACACGGAACGCGCCGGTGTTTGGTCAGACAGTGATTCTCGTAACCCTGAAAAAAGTACGCACAATCATATTCATTGTAATAATTTGCTCGTTTTCAGAAGATCCATGCTCTCTATCGTTGGACAAATACATGGCTAACAACACCACCGAAGATAACGCCTCTTTCGCCGAGCTCATCGAGGAAGCGGAGAAAAAGAGACGACTCACCTTGTCCAACTTTTTTCCTTCCTTCAAAGCGGACTCTCAAGTAATTTGCCGAAATTTCATTCTGATCGGTTCACTAATTTCAGTCGGCATTAGAGGGTTCTAAACCGATGGCAATTGCGGGTGGCTCTCAAGTGAACGTCGGGCCACGGTTGGCTCTGAGCGGCAACAATCCCGTTCACTTCAATCCAGACGGAGTCTCGCAAACACACGATGAACTTGTGGAGCATTTGGCGAACGAACGCCGCATCGTGCCCGCAAACACACGCTTCAAACGACCTTTTCTGCCCGGTCTCGATAAACTTCGTCTCGCGAAACATTCGACTCGTGGCAAGCTGGTGGGTTACATTGTGTGTACCACCGCATTTTGTTTTGATAATAGTGAAACGCTTTTTGTTTTGTGTGTGTGTGACACCGTTGAGTCTCCGCCCTCTGTAAAATTGATGTATCTCTACCGCGGCACTGTCCAGGTAACTGCGAAGCTGGTGTACGACGGAAACTTATCCAACGTGTGCTGATGCTACGCTTATGGATAATGTATTGGAGGTTTTCAAAACAGCTCTATGCGTAGTTAGTGCTTATTGATTTCAACGTTCTTAGGGACAATATTTCAGGCATTAGAAACAGTGATCACACGAAGCCTTAGCTACTTGTGTTGTTTTTAGTCGGTAGTTTCTCGTTATCAACCCTACCTTACATGGGCTAAAACCGAAACCCTTTAAAACTTGCAATACCAGCTGTTGACGGAATGCTGCTTGTCTATGTAGAATGTTTACAAGCTACTTGCGGTGATTTTAGTAGTCAGTTTCTTGTTATCAACCCTACCTTGGAAGTTGTGTAACCGAAAGCCTGCAAACACTCGCTGGAATTATGCTTGTCTCGATAAAAATGATCACACACAAATTCACGGTTCCTGATCCACGGTACAATTCGAATTAGTGTCGTATTCTCCGTTGCATCCTATGTGTTTTGTCGCATTGAATCTTTTTGTTCCTCGGAGAGGCGATAGATTGCTCACGTTCGGTGGCAACACCACGTTTGCGACTCTGAGGTCAGGTCTTAGGAAGCAACGGCACTAGCCTTCAGACAGCCATTAACCGACGTCGTCTCCGCTGTTTGGGGCACGTCCTGCGCATGAAACCCAAACGGTTACCGCGCTTTATGTGTCAGCTGGTACAGACTGGAAAAAAGTGGCTGGTGGTCAGCCACTAACATGGAAGAGTGGCTTGAAAAGGCTCACTTCTGGTTTAGCCAAGGTTGGACGAGCGCGCTTGCCTGGATGGGGTGCAAGAGAAGGTGAAAGTGTTTGGCTCGACACATTGGCAACAATGGCAATGAACCGACATCAATGGAAAGAGTGCATCATCTCTATTCTTCCCTGACACTATTTCTATCAGTCATAAACTAATTTGAAAAACAAACAAATAAAAATTCAGTAAAAACGACGTTTGTAAATGGACAAAAATGCTCACTTTTTTTTTCTAATGTCCCTACCCGTTTTGTCATTCATGGTTTCTGTTGTACGGCACCTATCTGTATCAGATGTGCATATATATAATATATATATATATATATATATATCTTTATATATATATATTATAATAAACACGACCTAACGCTACTTGTCATCAACAATGAGGCACAACTCAATCTCAATCACCCCTACGCCACAAATCTCTCGCAACAGGGTTTGGTTGCATGATCGAAGATTGTGTTTTTCGTTCCGTTGTGCTCTGTTGCTTTTGGCCCATCTCCACCATCCTTCCATTTCCCTTTCTGCCCTCAATAGGGTCATGTAAGTGTTGACGGGAAAGAATCCATCACACCGATGGGCACACCACAAGCAGCAGGCTATCGATTCATGGATGCTTCACCTTCACCCGCCCCGTCTGCTTTCGGTGCCTCTCCCTTGATGACTTGGGGTGAACTTGAGGCGACCCCATCTCGTTTGGACGACGCTACGCCCATGGTGGTGTCTGGAATTCCCGCGTTTCACATCTCATCTCCATCCAAACGTGAGCAATTGGCTCACCGGTTGGCCGACAAGGCAGGTCGTCAACGGGTTCGTGATCGTAATGAAGCCGTGAAGCGTGCTCACTCTGGTTTGACAAGGCAAGTAATTGTCACTGGTGAAATCCGTTTAACGAAACAAACCAATTTATTCTCAGCATGTACATGAATCATCATCATCAGGAACAGCATTACACTGTTAGCTTGTATGTATGATGTATGAAAACACAAGACTAATCCAGGCAAAGTGCTGTACAGTCAGAGACTGCACGTGATGTCAGGTTGCCCAGGCCTAGACAGATATAAGGAAGAGTAAAGAACAGGATATGGTAGTGAGACTCCAGCGTGTTTCAGCATGAAGCTCGCTACCGTTGGCCAAACAATTTAGCTAGCTTGTACCCAATACTCGCTTGTCATACAACCATGAGAGTAGGGCTAGCAGTAGCTTGTTTTCGCTTACCCGCTCTGCTGTGTGCAGCAGGTGAGGCGACCCTGTTCATTGTGCGCGACGGCCAATGCGCTATGAAGTTGGGTTTCGTAGTTATAGTCATGGTTGTATGCGGACTGGGATACTGACAGGTCGCCCATGCCTAGACAGGAGAACAATTAGGATTCTCGACTAAAGCCTTTGGCTAAAAAGCTTGAGACCGTGTTCGTCTGACCTCTATCCATTGACCTTCGTAGTATGAGTGGCTCTGAAGGTGCTCGGAGAGCACCACCCAGCATAGCTCAATGGGCCATAGAGTTACACAGACCACGTCGCACCACATTAAGGTCCAGTCTCAGCGCGACAGCGTCTTTGCGTATTTCGCTGTCATGCATCATAACCAGCTTCGCTTGACAACATACAAGATTAAGCAAACACTCACAGAGGCCGCGCGCGCTGAAAACGCCTCGCGAAACGTAACTAACCACTTTGATATCTGATCGCGATGACACCATCCCGGAAGACTGGTTGCGCCGACTTTGGAAAGTTTACTAGTTAAGTTCCTCTGCTGTCTATGCTGTGAATCGTTTCGCGCACTGTGGACGATTATCTAGCCGACAACCAGCTACAACAAAATTTAACGATATTAGGATTGCATCGCGTGTTTCGTAATACCTTGCCCCTGTTTTTCAAAATATGTTCAGTTTTTATGGTCACGTTTTCTTCCACTCCCGAACCTTGCCAACTACATTTCATCATCATCATCATCATCATCACAGACAGCATTACACCGGTAGCACGTACCGAATGCTTGACTGCCACACAAACATGAAAAAGTAAAATCCTAAAAGATTGGGAAGGATGGGACTTAGATAGCTACGGATTCTGTAGAAGAGTAAGCACAAACAAACTGGAAAGAGGTGCCTACACCTCGAATGGAACATGCATTCAAACAAGTTTCGTGAACGAGTAGAGCGACATCAGCATGGCAGCTTCCTTGCGGCTTTCAGTGTCATGCATCATAACAAGCTTTTCTCGTCACTCCGCTTGACAACATACACTCCAAAAAGATGCTCAGTACAAGAACGCCATTGAACACGGTTTCGTGACATATCCTGAAGCGTAACTAGCCATTGCGATATGTGGTCGCGGGGACACCAATCTGGAAGACGCGCTGCACCGACTTTGGAAAGGTTACTAGTAAGGGTTTTTAACTGCCTATGTCATGTGACGGTTTGGCTACCCCGAGCTTTATGCCAATCAGGATGTGGCGTCGCAAAAAGAATCTGTTTCGGAAGTCGGTGATCCTGCATCCGTAAAACGTAACCCAACCAGCGTAACCTATGCAGGTTGATCTAGTGTGGGGGATGTAAGCAACACCATATGTTTATCGCTCTTTCCCGGTTTCAAAGTCAAACGTTGCCCACCGTTCACCGACTGCTGCATGCCTCATTAAATCTGACCTTACTGTTTCCATTTGGTGCAAGCCCCTTAAGTTGTGTTATGTCAGCATCATAATGCGTTGTACGTTTTCTTTTTTCTTTTGCTGAAACATGTACTCGTTCACACTCAATCAGCCTTGCATGTTACTGTTGCCTTCCACTATGATGTTTGTAGATCTAATCCAATTATCGTGACTCATGTTCATAATCGTTTCTCTCTTCTCTAGCCCCTGCGCACGATCCTTGCTTTCCCCCGCCGCTCGTCGTCTGCTGGCCAACAGCTCGAGTATTCTCTCCTCTCGTCCGGATACCGGCTCGCTCACACCTCTGAGTAAATCACGTACACCGCGCCGTCTTCAACAACTCGGTGTGATTCGTCGTCCGACCACTGGCACCGAACCACCCGCTTCCCCGATGCCGCGTGAATCATTAGCGGGCAAGACGGGTGCTGTCTCAGTGCACTCCGAGGCTGTCGCGGATAAATCAATTACAGATAATTTGTTAAACCTAAAACCAGCGCATGCATGATGTTTTCTCACGATTGTGTACAAATTGATTTTGCTACCCCCTCCCTGGTTTCGTGTATTGAAAACGTACGCAAATATACTTTTAAAATCAAGCAGTTTTCTATCGGGTTTTGGTTGTTTGTGTTGCATCCGTTTGCGGGCTTGCAAAGTTCATTGGTGGTGATTGTTAATCACGAACTTTTGGATGATGCACAGAACACCACTCGCAGACAACACAAGAGCAAAAATCGCCAAAACCATCGACAGTCGCAAACCCCTGATGATTCGAGTTTCGGAAGTATTGCATGAGAACCGTTCAAGCGACAACAGCCTTGGAAAGATGAGGAGATGGACGGTGTCCGGTCACTTAATCGTCGGACACGTAATCCCTAGACACTCGATCCCCAGACATTTAATCCCCAGTTTGATAACTTCTGAAGAATGCAGAATACGTTCAAATGAATTTATTTAGTAGTAGAAATATGCAATTGATTTTAAAAAAACGTCAATCTTTCAGTAGTTGACTATCGCTGAATTGCTCGAGATGTCCTGGCGCATATCTCAGCATACTTCTTCTTCTGTTTGATATGATCCAAAGCATTTGCTTGAAGAACTGCGGCCGTATGCTGTCGGCAATCCTTTCGCAAACCGCTAAGAAATGTCCACATGGTGGGATGTTGGAACTTCCAACATGGCGTCACTTCGGAGGGACGGGAGAGTGTATGTATGTATGTATTATTATTATTATTATTACACAAGTCTTTACAGACGATGTGCTAACAAGAATACCATAAAGAGGGTACATGATGAAGCTGAAGTAGGTTCCATGGTTCTTGTTGAAGGCGACATACTACCCGGTTGCCAAGGCCGAAGTAAGGGGTTAGCTTATGGGACCCCACCCGGAGCCTTTGACTCAAATGTCTTCCCGCAAGGCAGCGGTTTTTTCCCTTCGCGAGAGCCGGTGACCATTTTGAGGGTTCTTGCGCCTCTCTTGAAGTGCCTCGGCGATTGTTCGAGTACGTCTCTCTAGCCTCTGCACGACCAGGTGCAATCTGCAAGGCAGCAGGGATTTTTTCCTCAGGGTTCACTCCCGAAGCCTTTCCCGCAATCGGGTATGCCGCAAGGCAGCGGAGGTTTGTAATCAGGGTTTTCCTTCCCTTAGATGGACTGCCCTCCCAGGCTGACGGGCTCCATCTGCCCGGGGCAAACTGGTTTCGAGGCGCCAGTCATCCGCCTTCGCCCCTTCTCCTATCAGTAGAAGCAGTTCCGCCACGTGCAGGCCAGGAGCTGGGCTTTGGTTGTTAGAAGCTGTTTGAGGCGCACGCCATATGGGAGCATTTTATAGACAGTGGGAGCTCATCCCCACTGCCACCCCCGGCTATGACAACCTTGGAACCGAGAGAGTGTATGTTGGGTCTTTCCTTATACTGGTTTGATGCCTGCGCGAGATAGCACTGTTTTGAGGTAATGCCCGAAGGTAGTGAGGTAGAGGGTGTTGCGTTCATTTCTAACATTTTTTCCTTCATTTTAGCCACCGCATTCTTCGCCAAAATTTTTCTTTGTTGCACTCGGGATTGTGAAGTGCGAAATTACGTTACGTTAAGTTAGATGTAACTAATCTCGTTCTACACTTGTGTGTGTGACAAACTTACTACATCTCCAATTAATATTTCCATTATTTGATTGCTTCTCGAACTAAAACTCGTTTCTCATGTAAATTAATGTCCTTCGACCTTTGCTACTTGTACCATATTCAAGAGTCATT
>JACCGJ010009324.1:0-12958 GCA_013407085.1 Atriophallophorus winterbourni | reverse complement strand
GGGACTGAGAGAAAAACGTTGTATAACGATCTAACATTAAGAGGCAATGTCCAGAGGTGTGAACGGATGTGCAATCGTACAGTAATTCTGGGATGTGCGGCTAAACCCGTGCTCTAAAATGGATGGACCACCGGTAGTGAGCTGCCAAGTGAACCACGCTGCAGTCTCACTACCATTCTATTCCGACCGCATACTGTCTGGACTGGGCTAACCGACAGTATCTTAGTATCTTCTATGAATAGTGATCCCATCTCCGACTTAGGGTGACACTACATTTCTATTTCTTTCTTTTTGTCATATCTTGTCTAGGCTCTGGACAACTGACAGGATCTCAGCTCACGTTGCAGTCTTTCGACTGTGCGGCACTTGGTCTGGATCAAGGTTTGTTGCTTTCATACCATTCATACCATCCATGGAATCGACCATATACACGTCGCGATTAATTCGCGAGTCATGTTTAGTTTAATCGATTCCGATTGCGGTTTCTGTATTTTAACGATTATGTCACAAATAATGTTCGCAGAACAGTCCACGAATGATGGTTTCTTGCACATAGAAACAATTGATTCATCGATCTTTTAAGTGAAAGTTCGACAAAATGGCCGTGTACACTTGCTACGATGGATAACAAATATCATACCTGTGTCACATCATCATCATCATTAGTTAAAGTTTTTTTAAATTCCAATTCATGAGTCAGTTAGACTGGTCACAGACTTGTGAGTTCCTGATCTGGGAACGGGTTTGGATGATAATAATCATTATCATCATCAAGACAGCACTACATCAGTAGTATGTAACGAATGCTTAATTGCCATTCGACCAGGACAAAATAAAATCTTAAGAAATGAGGAACTGCAGGACATAAACGGTTACTAAATCTCTAGAAGAGTATTATTATTATTATTACAGAAGTCTTTACAGACGATGTGCCAACAAGTATACCATGAAGAGGGTACATGATAAATTTGAAGTGGTTCCATGGTTCTTGTTGGAGGCAACATACTACCCGGTTGCCAATGCCGAAGTAGGGGGTTAGCTTAGGGGTATATGGTATGCAAGCACAAGCGTGATCCAGGCAAAGTGGGCGATATTACTGTTAGGTTGCTCAGGCCTAGGCAGCAGGGATTTTTCCTCAGGGTTCACTCCCGAAGCCTTTCCCGCAATCAGGTATGCCACAAGGCAGCGGAGGTTTGAAATCAGGGTTTTCCTTCCCTTAGACGGACTGCCCTCCCAGGCTGACGAGCTCCATCTGCCCTGAGCAAACTGGTTTTGAGGCGCCAGTCATCCGCCTTCGCCCCTTCTCCTGTCAGTAGAAGCAGTTCCGCCACGTGCAGGCCAGGATCTGGGCTTTGGTTGTCAGAGGCTGTTTGAGACGCACGCCATATGGGAGCATTTTATAGACAGTGGGAGCTCATCCCCACTGCCACCCCCGGCTGTGACAACCTTGGAAGAGTAAGCACAAACAAACTGGTATGACGTGCTTACACCTCATCAGGCCAGTCAAGAAACAGCTGCTTGTTGCGAGGATAAAGACAGACTGTATCACTTGTTACACGAGTAGCGTGTTGTTATCTCGGCTGAGATATTGCCAGAACGCTTTTTCTCATCGAGAAACATGAGGTTGAAGTTTTAGAATTGACGGAGCGATACATACAAATAAAAATAGTTCACACTCTTAAAGAGAGAAAAAGTACGTTCCAATAAGGCGAGAAACGCATAACACAATTAAAAAATGTTCCAATGGAAAAGTGCATCATTTTGGTGCAAAGCAATACAGAGTTCAACTCGCGCAAGCAATCCTTCGCTCCAATTAAATAAACCGTTTTAAAAGCTGTTCGAAAGGCTGACGGACGTAGAGAACGGTTACGAAATCCAACAGTATTTTAGGACGGTATTTTATTGGTTCCAAAGCTTGCCATAGCCGGGGGTGGCAGTGGGGATAAGCTCCCACTGTTTATAAAATGCTCTCATATGGCACGCATCTCAAATAGCCTCTGACAACCAAGTCCAGCTTCTGGCCTGCACGAGTGGCTCCCCGAGCCAGCGGAACTGTTTCTACCAACAGGAGAAGGGGCGAAGGCGAGTGACTGGCGCCTGAAAATCAGTTTGCTTCGGGCAGATGGAGCTCGTTAGCCTGGGAGGGCATTTCATCCGAGGGAAGGAAAACCCTGATTTTCAACTTCCGCTGCCTTGCGGGATACCCGATCGCGGGAAAGGCTTCGGGAGAAAACCCTGGAAAAGAGTCTGGTAGACCATTTCTTTCTGGCAACTCCCTGCTACCTTGCAGGTCGCACTTGGTTGTGCAAAGGCTAGAGAAGCTGACTCGAACAAACGCCGAGTGGTGCTGGGGGCGCCGCTTTGTACCCAAATTCCCAAGAATCTTCATTGAAGCCGACTCATCCTCCAGGAGGAGATAGCAGCACAAAAGTAAAAGTAAAGCAAGCACGGCATTCTATTCTCATTGCATATGGCCCAACTTGAGTTTAGCTTGCATGTGACCCGACACACTAACGTGCGGAGCCATTCAACCGACACTGCGGGCACTTAAGATCAATGCAATGCCGAAATATGTGAAGATTTCACGTTGTACTTTTCGAGTGAACAAGTGAAGAATAAAAACCGTAGAGAGAATAATCGACGGTGAAAGTAAGGTAAAGAAAAACTCTGCATGCTTAATGACACCGCAATAGCGCTATGAGATCGCCAGTATTACCATTCATCGTGTGGCATTGGGATCAGGAAGTTAAAGTTGCGGGGGAATAAAAACTTTGGACAGGTGAATAATTCCGTTGCCGAAATAACCGATAAAGAATGTAGTGCGAGCAGAATAGATTACGGAATCCATATCACAACTGAAACACGTGCGTACGCCTTAGATTCAGGAAGCGAGAATGCTGTCTAACACGTCTAGAGTGACACAAACTCCTGTTCACCAGAAAAACATCCTTTGCAACGTATATATTATTGCGCAGTATGTATGTATGTATGTACGTATGAAAGCGCAAGCCTGATACAGGCAAAGTGTCGTGCAGTCACAGACTACACGTGGGCTAAGATACTGTTAGGTTGCCCAGGCCTAGACATATATTGGAAAAATAGAAATAGAAGTGAGACTTCAGTGTGTTTAAGCATGCAGCTCACTACCGGTTTCAGTACCCAGGCGATCTTCATCCAGCTGGTGACAACAGTACTTCCACCTAAAAGATTGAGGCGGATGCGTTACACAGTGTGATCGACCTAGTAATGGATTTAACCAAAACGTAAAGTCAAATATGGCAGCTTCAATAAATTGGCCTACCGAAAGGAAGACTGGTTGATTCGAACTCCCCATGTAGTACATCTTTTGAAGTAGGACGGTTTCTATCCGCTAGCGTAGGCGAGTGACGCACGCTTAGTAATAACACTGTTGTTTTACACTACATCGGAATAATCCAATTTGCATATTTGATAACGAGTTGACGAAAAAAGTCATGTGGTCAAAAATAAAGAATACGGACGATAGGAAACACCTTGTGACACGAAAACTCTCAAAACTCATCGACAAGAAGTTGCGTGAGACAAAGCCAGACAAGTACTCCAACAAAATGGCGAATCTAGGAGAAGTGATAGGCAATGCTGTGATCAAGAGATATTCCTTCCGCTTCCGTTCGACACCTATACGACGGTTACTATAGTGATCTTCATGAATAGTCGAGCCACCTCCGACTCAGGTGACACTACCATTTCTATTTTCTTTCTATTTCTTTTGTCATATCTGTTTAGGCCTGGGCAACCTGACAGTATCTCAGCCCACGTGCAGTCTCTGACTGTGCGGCACTTTGCCTGGATCAAGCTTGTGCTTTCACATCACATCGCATCACAGGTGACAAGTCTAACCTACAATATGAAACTGCAAAATTCGCAATAGCATTCCATCACAGCATGTCAAAATCTTGAATGACTTAGAAGCTTAGTCGGTGGATGTGATCAACTGCCTATGAACGCCATTTGACCCTAGTTAAAGTGTAAGACCTGCCTAAACCTGGTTAACCTGGCCCACGTGCGGCAATTTGCCTGGATCGCACCCATGCTTTCATACATATCATAAAAGACAAGGCTCTAGTTCAACATGACCATCAAGGACCTCCTACAGAGTGCTGTAAGTAATTCCTAAACAGGTGGTATTAATGTCCTTCTAGGTGAACATGAAACAGACCAGGATTCTGCTGATAATACACTATTATTTGTCGAGGACTTAGTACTTATCCAACACGTTATGATGGCTTGGAAGCATCAAAGTATGAGTAATATTTACCTCAGGAGAAGTGTAAAGTAAAGCTTTATGAGCGATAAAGGGTACTGCCATACTTAACTATCAATGCGCTCAGTATCGATTATGCAGGACATTGTAACAAGCTGTATGCATGTGTGGCGCGCGCACGAAATCGCAAGCCTAATACAGGCAAAGTGCCGTGCAGTCATAGACTGCAAGTCGGTTAATATACTTTTTGTTTGCCCAGGCCTACACAGATATGAGAAAAAAATTAGAAATGACAGTGAGGCTGTCTCCTCATACAGCTCAGTACCGGTGGCGACTCAATTTAGCGTAGTGTTAGCCGCACAGTACAGAAATGCTACACGATTGTACACAAGTGAAAGTTAGAAGGTTCAGATACTCACAATGGGTGATATAGAGTAGGAAATCAGGTCCGGCTTTGCTAGACCGAAAGCCAGTCGCTTAGGACGTTTGCCAGCCTGGAATAGACTCAATTTGAGCGTGAATTTAAACGGAAAGATCTAACCCATTTCGGTAAGTGTACTGCTGTATAACGAGAGCGAATGTTTGGCCAATTCAGGTTCAAGGTTGTTCACCATCGTGCACGGATGTGCAATCGTGCAGCATTTCTGTGCTGTGCGGCCAACATCGTGCTAAATTGATTGGACAACGGTAGTGAGCTGCATGCTGAAACACACTGGAGTCTCACTACCATTTCCTGTTGTTTTTATCTTCCTCATATCTGTCTAGGCCTGGGCAACCTTACAGTATCTTAGCCCACGTGCAGTCTCTGACTGCGTGGATCAGGCTTGTGCTTGCATACATACATACCATCGTTCTTGGCGCAGGATTGCTCACGTTCGGTGACAGCACTATGTTAACGACATTGTGGTCTTAAAAAGTAACGGTATAAGCATTCGGCCAGCCATTAATTACATGTAACCCGAAAGGTTACCAGACCCAGTGTGTCAGCTGGCATGGACTAGAACACTTCATGGTCTGGTATGAAAGCACAAGCCTGATCCAGGCAAAGTGCCGCACAGTCACAGACTTCATGTGGGCTAGGATACCGTCAGGTTGCCCAGGCCTAGACAGATATGAGGGGGGAAATAGAACGGAGGCCGATGGTCAGCTACGAACTTGGAAGAGTAACTTGAAAGGAAAAAGAACGGACGGATGGGGGATATGAGTAGGACAGTGTCTAAAGCTCGACACATTATTGGGAGCAATGACAGCGTAGTAATACCAATTGAAACAGTACAGTGTTTCCATCTCCTCTGAGCCATATTTACATATTGTGACCATAGAGAATGGGAAAAACGGCGCGTGAACCCGGACAACAATGTTATTGTTTCACTTATTCCTCCCTATCTATCGTTTCGTTCATCAGTTTGCTGAGCGATACCATAACTGTATCAAAGTGATGACAGGCAATACAAAATTAATTAGAAAGATAATTTACTGTGCATGTAATACGGGATCCGAAGTGGGTGGTGTTTGTCCACGAGGGTCCTGCGCGGGCAATGGATCCATCGACGATGAATAAACGCCCGGAAGTGCTTTCGGGGAACCGTTTTGGGGTGCTGGGGATAAATAAACAGTTCAAAGTGGCAATGATCGACATCAATTGTTGGTGAGCGATTGGGATACGTGTGGAATCAAGAAAAAGGGGAAATAAAACGAACACTACCCTCAAAATTATCAGCACGGGAGCAGGCCCCGATATTGATGAAGTGCTTCAATTGTTGAGTCAATCATGCTGCATCTTTAAATGTGAGGTTTGCAACACATTCCAACCATAAGATTCCGCAATCTACATAATCACCACTGGCGTCAGAAAGGACTGTTTTCGTTATTCAGGGGTAGAGTATGCAAGGCAACCGTTTGGGCTGCATTACCGCGTATGAGTGCGAAACTTCGACCTCCCGTAAAGAGAATATCCGAAGCATCCGCCGTATCTTGAATACATCATGGATGGACAAATTAACGAATGCTTTCTAAGGATGGTATACACCGAGCATGTTCATCCTACTTAGACAGCGACCAGTACGCTGGCTGGGTCCTGTGTAAAGAATGGAAAATGGTTTTACTCCAAAAGACCTACTCTATTGTGAATTGCAATCAGGATGTCTGAGCAGACCGCATTTGCGGTACAATGACGTTTGCAAGATACAGGAAAGCTCTTGGCTTTTGACCCTATGAGTTGGGAAGAACTTGCCCTTGACCACCCACTTTAGAGGCCTGAGTAAAGCGTTGTCTGCAAGCCATGGAAGAGCAGATACTACTCTCAACTGCCAATCGTAGAACACACCGTAAACGCGCAATTGACATCGTTCGTCCGAGTAATGCCTATCGCTGTGAGAGAGACTGTTCCTCCCGAATCGGACTGAAAAGTCATGGAGCATGAAAACCTCATGGTCGTCATCGACCGAAGGAGGCCAACTACAACAACAACTTGCCACCGGTTTAATGCAGCCCCTGGTGGCGATGATAATGATAATAATAATTATTAAAGTATTGTGGTGCTCACATCCCCATCCCTTACACACCACTACCGGTTTCAGGCTGTTTGTCATCGTCAGGTGGAGACAGTAAGATCAGGTTCAGTGAGATGTCAATGATGGCCCATCTTGCGAAACGCTTGAGTTGCTTTGATAATGCGAATGAGGAAATCACGTTCTTCCTGAAATCATTCTAGCAAATCTATCGTTACCGTAATGAAGATTTATTTTACGTGACCAGATCAAGATAAGTGTACGTTCAATGGAAGCTAACCAGAAAACAGAGTTACAATTCACGGGTCAGATTGATACAAATTCTAGTCCGTTCAATAGTATTTGGATATTGATTATTTGACATAACAAAAGTCAACACAGAACACAGTGAATGAATGAATGAACGCACAAGCCGGATACAGGCAAAGTGCCGTACGGTCAGAGACTGGGCTAAGATACTGTCAGGTTGCCCAGGCCTAGACAGATATGACAAAAAATAGAAATAGAACAGAACACAGTAATTACTTACATGGTTCAATATCTGTGGTGCCCGATTTCGATTGTGCTTGTTGTTGTTGTTCGGGATTTCTCGCGCGTTGACGACGAATGCGAAGTTCTTTCATCTTGCGTTTCAGCTCATTCACTTTCTCGGCCATTTTTTCTCGTTCCTCTTGCCACGACGAATTCAATTGTGGCTCACGCGATTCATCTTTGGTGGATTGCGTGGAATACAGTCCGAAATCGGTCTCCAGTTCTGGATAAGGATATTGATCGTAGAACGTGTAGCAAGAATATGACGGGTACAGCGCGGCGAGCGACGGGGGACCGAATAACAGATCGCCAGTACGATAATACATCATGTAGTCTTCCCAATCGGTTAGACTATCATCATCATCCTCATCATCAACCTCGAAATCGAAACCACCTTTTGTGGCAATCGAACCATGTCCGTCGGCATCATGATCATCTTCGTCGTCACGGTCTGCGTCCAGATCGAGCGAACTGCTGGTGAATTGGGATGGCAAAAAATCGTCCGAATTCCACAAAAGTGCGGCCAATCGATTGCGCCTGGCGAATTCCAAATCATCCAGAAACGACGAAGGTGTTCGCTGTGATCCATCGCAATAATTGTCGTTATTGAAAAAGTGCTCACCTCCGCTGGTCTGACAAGGAATATCTAGCTGATCACCAGAGGTGCTTAAAAGCCCTGCCAATAAGGTAGTCGCTGAAGTGGAACTTGATGGACCCCCAAAAGGGTAATTGCTAGTATCATCATCCAATTCAGTGGTCTTGCTCGGGCTACGTTTGTCAAGAAGTCGCGATTCGTCATCGCCAGCGGAACCGGGTGGTGTGGAATCATCATCACGATCGCTTGCACCGACCAGTTGGTAGGAATTCCGAACAAGAAACGCGCGCGACAATGAAGATAATGTTTGCGGTTCGTAGACGCGCCAAAAGGAAGACAAATCGTGGCAATTGGCGAAATAACGAGAAGAACCATCTTGGAAAAGTGGCGGGTACTCCAACGTCGTGGGCAGACCATTAGAAGAAGCGGGGTGAGTTGTAACCGGAGTATCAGAAGCTTCTTCGTTAGTCGCTTTGGAATCATTATTCGAATTTTCGGTGTCAGTCTTCAGTTGAACATGTGCAGCGGATAATGTTCCCGCCCTGGATGTTCGCGCAGTTGACGCAACATCGTTTACAGCCTGATCCGGAAAAGCATTCTCGTCAACGCTAGTAAACGAAAAAAGAAACGGGCCATTGTTATTAGTTCACAGAGGCGGACAAGATACCATTTGCTATAGCTGATAAAATCATGGTATGGTATGGTATGAAAGCACAAGCCTAATCCAGGCAAAGTGCCGCACAGTCAGAGACTGCACGTGGGCTAAGATACTGTCAAGTTGCCCTAGTCTAGACTGAGATGAGGGGGAAATTGAAATGGTAGTGAGACTCAAGCCTGTTTCAGCATGCAGCTCATTACCGGTGGCCAATCAATTTAGCACAATGTTAGCCGCACAGCACAGAAATGCTGCACGATTGCACATCCATGCTAACATCATGAGCACAATGAGGGGTAAAATGCAAGCAACAATTGTTGTGAACCAGTAGAGAGACCTCGGCATGGAAGCTTCTCTGAGGCTTTCACTGTCAAGCATCATAGCAAGCTATCCTAGCCACTTCACTTGACAACATACAAGATTAATCAAACAGCCCTAGATGATGTCTAAAGCAAGACCAACACTAAACACGATTTTGAGCGATATCAGTAAAGGCGAGAAGCCACTGCGAATTCCGATCGTTTGGAACTGGGAGACGGGTAGCCCCAACCAGCAGCTAGTTTAACAATCAGAGTCTTTATCTGCTTGAGGCATGTCAGTCTGGCCACGCTTACAACGACGCCATTCTGAGTTAGGTTTTGGTATGAAAGCACAAGCCTGATCCAGGCAAAGTGCCGTACAGTCAGAGACTGCAGGTGGGCTAACATACTGTTAGGTTGCCCAGGCCTAGACAGATATGATGGTGCAAAAAGAACAGGAAATGGTAGTGAGACTCCAGCCTGTTTCAGCATGCAGCTCACTACCTCTGGCCAATCAATTTAGCACGGTGTGAATTAGGAGTGGCAAACAAAACGCATTAGAGAAACAATAATTTATCATCCACAATACGTGATCTAAACAGCGACGTCCATGTATCTGTTATTGAGCTTTAAAGACGATCCACTTTGGCACCACAGATGACCGAATTTATGAAACGCTATCGTAGTCATGAAAATGCGAGCAGAAATCTCGTCATGAAACACGTGTTACTAATAATGCAACTACCACAATACATGAACCAGTCTGTACTCGCAAGTTCCTTATTGCTGAGGCTTAGCTGTTTCTATCGGATAAATATTCTTTGAGAGAACTTTGCAATAGCGGGTGTAAAGCGCATACCGAAGTATAGCATAATACTACATAGTCGGTCAAAAGTAACTATAGTATCTGTATGACTGCAGTGTTTCAGCACGCAGCTCACTACCGATGGCCAATCAATTTAGCACGGTATTCGCCGCACAGCATACATGTAATGCATGATTGGAAATCCGTACAATTTAAATAGGCAATCAAGTGAAACCCAGTGTCAATATTTAATAATAATAATAATAATATTTAATCATAGTAAGCTAGACAATAGAGCTACGCACGGAACAGGTATGCCTGAAATCACAACCTGATCTAGGCAAGGTGCGGCACAGCCATAGACTGCACATGGGCTAAGATAGTGTCAGGTTGCCCACACCTAGACAGATACGGAGATGACAATAGAAGTGAGACCCCAGCAACAGAAATACGAGAGCCGCTCTCGTCTCAGTGTTCAGTGGGCTAAATCAATGTGGAAAAAATGTATGTACGTACGTATGCATGCATGTATGTCTATATGTATGTATTTATGTGAGTATGTATGTTTGAATGTATGCGTGTAAAACACAACTAGGAGTATGTCAAAGTGCCGCAAATGTTGAAAACTGCACCCTAGGATGCGAGGGCCTCCGAACGAAATAAGTGTGGGTAGTAAGGTTGATATACTGGAGAAGCAAATCAACTGAATAGGTTCGCTGTTGGGTTCAGTTTTACGGATGCGGGACCCCGACCTTCTGAAACAGTCTTTTGCGACGCACACATCATGATGGGTGTAAATCCTCCGGGGGGCCACATGGTATATGGTTATGAAAGCCACAAGCCGGATCAGGCAAAGACCGCACAGTTTTAGAGACTGCACGTGGGCTAAGATACTGTCAGGTGCCCAGGCCTAGACAGTCTGAGGGGGAAGGGAATAGAAAATGGTAGTGAGACTCCAGCTGGTCAGAATGGCAGTCACTACCTCTGCAAATCAGTTTAGCACGGTCTGTGAGTTGCGGCGAATACAACGCTGGTGTTCTCACTTCTATTGTCATGCTCCGTATCGATAGGTTGTGTGGGCAACCTGACACCTATCTTAGCCCATGTGCAGTCTAGGGCGTGTGACGCTTTGCCTAGATCAGTTGTGATTTCAGGCATACATGGCCGTGCGTAGCCTCTATTGTCTAGCTACCATGATCAATATATTATATTATTAAATATTGATCATGGATATATAATATGGCGGGGACGGTGTTTGAGTCTTTGATCTTAGGGCCAATGGCATATCGTAAAAGTCCTCTTACTAGTAACCTTGCAAAGTCGGCGCGCCGCGTCTTCCAGGGCTGTGTTCCCGCGATCAGATATACGCAATGGCTAGTTAAGCTTCCGGGACTATGTCCCGATAAACTGGTTCAATGGGGCGGTCTTGCACTAAGCATTTATTGGAGTGTTTGCTTAACTTTGTATGTTGTCAAGCGGAGTGACGAGAAAAGCTTTTTATGACGCATGACAGTGAAAGCCGCAAGGAAGCTGCCGTGCTGATGTTGCTCTCCTCGTTCACGAAACTTGTTTGAATGCATGTTCCATTCGAGGTGTAGGCACCTCTACCCAGTATGTTTGTGCTTACTCTTCCATAGAATCCGTAGCTATTTAAGTCCCACCCTTTCCCATCTTTTAGGATTTTACTTTTTTATGGTTGTGTGGCAGTTAAGCATTCGGTACGCGCTACCGGTGTAATGCTGTCTGTGATGTGATGATGATGATAGGCTGCGAGACTACTGGTAGTACATGTTGCGCTAGACTAGACTAATTATAGAGCAAATGATGTCGCAGCACGAATAAAAAGGATACTCACAATCTATCATAATAAATAAAATGTATGGAATTAATTCTGATAAAAATAAATAATATTGCAAGGTAGAACGGAAAGTAACCTTACATGGTGCGTGAAGAATAACGAGAAGCTTTCGGGGAATAGCAACGATCAGCTGTGGGCGCGGTCGGTGACATCGAGTTGAGGCAGACATCACGGGTATTGCTTTTCGCAAAATCGGATACGGAAGGATGAACGATCGGGATGTCGCTCGTATTCTTTTGATCGTGAGGCTTCAGTGGTGAGTCCTTAGAATTGACGGGGACGGAAGAATGAGATAAACGAGAAGCCTCGGAACAGGGCTCGGGTAATTTGAGCGCATGGGATGATGAAGTGACCGGCAATTGATTTGACTCTCCAGTAGAACTCGAATTCCGACGAAGTCGTGATAATATCGAGGACGAGGATGCCGGAATATGCAACGGTGCAAGCCTCAAGGGCGGTAGTCGGTGAGTATTCAGTGGCCCGCCACAAAGACCGAGAACCAGACGAATGGTTGAACCGCCCGAGATAGAATAATCACGTAAACGTCGGTGGTCATCAAGCTCCCCATTTTGCCAGATCAGGTGTTGTTGTGTTATTGGTATCCCTGTATTAGCAAATGACAGATTTATGACCTTCTCGTGAGAAACGAAAAAATTCACAAGTTCTCCTAACTAAACTGTAGGAATGAACGAAAACCACTGCATTTTATCATCATCATTATAAGACATAGGTCGGAGCCAGACAAAATGACAGGCAATTTTGAGCTGGATACGCAGACCAACAGATGCGCATAACGAGCAAATTTTTTTCTATACTCACTTCATTCTATGTTGTATCTTGTGCTGGTTTTTAATGATACAACACAATAGAAAATTATGATACACAAAATAAACTACATTGGTCCCAGTATATCGTGTTGCTCACATCTTCTTCACTTACCAGACCGCAACCAAAACCAATTCACTTCTCACCAAAAAGTAAAATCAAAAGCGCGGTTCACAGCTAGGCGATTATTTGTGCTTGGTTTGTATACGTATCTTTACTTACTTTGTTACTGGCAGAGCTATTGTTTTTTTTGAATGACCCGTTGTCTCGTGCAAGCTAAAAATGTTCACACTTACATTTAACTGAAATCGTCTCCGTCGTATTTGGGGTAACCGCAAGTTGTCGTAGAAAAAAATTAGGCCTACAGCGCGTATTATTAAATGTAGTATTGTGGGGAATATCTCGAATAAATGCCAAACACATCCCACTGAAGGAAAATTCCATTGCAGCTCTAACATCGCAGATGGTGAAAATAACATATTCATATTAAGGCTTATCCACGAAGCAAATTCTCGCTACTGCGACATGTTGGTTGAGCTGTCTACAGAGTGCAGAACGATCGTATTCCAAAAGATATACTCTAATGGAGACTGGAATCAGGAAGAAGTGTGAAAACTAATGTAAAAGTGAAGTGATA
>JACCGJ010009323.1:0-35666 GCA_013407085.1 Atriophallophorus winterbourni | reverse complement strand
TCATGAGCGTCTTGAGTGCTTTGACCAATAATCACTTTGTAATTCTGTGTCTGAACATCGTGGTTCGTTGTACGAACCCTATATAACAGTGGCATACAAGCATAGCTGAACGATAAAGTTCAGCAAAATGCTCATTTGTATGTATTTTATTCCCACATTCAAAGAACATTTTTATGCTGTTTGCTCTCATCAGGATCCGCATGTGCACTTATGTCTCCTCGGTATCAAATCAGATCAAGTGCAATTCTGTTTAACCCCGATCCATAATATAACAAAGAGCTCAAACTAAAGGAATAACGGGTGCAACCTTGGATCAAACATTCACGTTTTACAAGAAGGCAGTAATTATCATCACCACATCGTGCGATTCATTGAAACTCACTTGTCCTTGGCAGATTTTGTTTTGCGGCCTCACGCGCTATCACCTTGTCACGGAGGTCATTTAAAAATTCTTAACATGAAAATAGTTTCAGTTAGTTAGTTGGTTATTTAAGGTAGTACAAGTTTATTAATTGTTCAAAAAGTAACAAGCTTAACAATAGTCATGAGATGGTAAAATATAAAATGTTTGTTTATAAAACAAGACAAGCAATTAGATTAAACACTATATAATTATTCGGGAAACAATTAATTCAATAAAACTTGGCCTAATTTCGTGTTATTCTCATACAAGCCAATGACTTGCAGATGACACCTTACCATGTGCCTCCAGAATTAGGAGCCATCACAACTCTTAGGGTTTTCATAACTATCCTGCATACGCCTTTGCCCTGCAAGTTCGGTTCGCCCAATGGTTGGTATTTTGAATTACACTCATCAAAAAGTAGATCTTACATTCTATACAAATGACATAGCCAGCGTAGGTGGCTCTGTCGCAGTAGGGTAAACATGCTCTGCAGATCAGTTTTAGAAAGCACTTCAGAATTCAATAATTTGTGTATCCACGATGAGTCCCAGATACGGCGGATGCTTTTTAAATGAGAAACTTTTACCTTTCGTTCGTGTCTTGCGTGGATGCTGCAAATGTCACTGCCGCATAGTAAAGCTATTTAGGATCCGTATTTTAAAATGTGATTTTAAAGCTATCATATTTGAAAGATAAGACGCATGTAAATAAAAAATAAACATCGTTAATAAAGTACAAGCTATGGTTGGTAAGTGGTTACATCTGATGTCCGAAAAGTCTTTTTAAATTTCAACGAAAGAAAACAAGCAATCAAAATCTTTTGGACTTTAATCTGATTAGATATGCCTCGTGCTCTGAGACACAACCGAAGATTTCACTGGACAACAATGAACACAAAGGTGAAATAACGCATTAGTGTAGCGTTTTTACAACCGTACGCTCTATCTAGTGTACATAGAATGAAGTCTAGTAAGTTGGCCTCCTTCCGTCGATGTCGACCATTGATGTACATGACAATCGCATGAATGTTGATGTTCTACAGCTTTTTAAATGACTAAACAGTCCGATTCGGGAGGAACAATCTCTTCCGCAGCGCTGGCAACGATAGTCAGATAAAAGCTGTATTTGCTCCTCCGCAGGTTGCAGACGACGCTTTGCACAATGGCTTTAAAGTGAGCGGTTCAGAGCAAGTTTTTCCTAGCTTGCGGGATCATTGTCAAGAGATTTCATGTCTCTTGTGAACATCTTTGTACCGCAAGTGCGGTCTGTGGTCGACTCCCTAATTCCAAGAGTAGATCTTTCGGAATACGACCATTTTCCATTCTGTAGACATGACCAAGCTACCGCAGGCGGCGCTGTCTCAAAATGGTGAACATTGTCTATACACCAGCTTTTGAAAGCACTTCAGCATTACTCAATCTTTCCATCCACGTTATATTCCAGATACGACGGATGATACAAAGATGGAAAGCATTCAGCTCCCGTTGGTGTCTTGCGTGGGTGGTCCAGGGTTCACTGCCGTATAGTGAAGCATTTATTAGGCACGCGTTGTATACCATCTTCTTTGGATTTACAGTCAGCTCGCGGTTACAACAAAAACGAAAGTTAAATCAAGACAGAATGACAGCTACTCTGCCAATCCGCTTATAAATCTCCGTGTCTAGCGAGAGATCATCCGCAACGGTTTAATCAAGGTATGTTAAATGATGTACAGATTCAATCTGACAGTTTCCAACAGTCATGATTGGAGGCGATACAGTCCCTTGACCAATGACTTTGGTATTGACTACGCTAATTTCTAGTCAAAAGTCTTTGCAGGCTGACGAAAAACAGTCCATTAGCGACTGGAGGTGCTCTTGAAATTGAGCAATAAATGCTTCATCGTCGGCAAGTACTAGGTAACGGATTAGCACAATTCGTGCCTCGATTTGTGCTCTCAACAGGTTCATGTTGAAAAGCTCGCCATCACTCAGCAGGCGTAGATAAATGCCTTCTGTTCTCGTCCTGAAAGCGTGCTTCAGAAGCAGAGCAAAGAAAATGCTGAACAACGTGTGAGCAAGAATACACCCTTATTTGACGCCTCGGCGAATTTCAAAGGCATCTAAGCTGAAACCGTTAAAATGGACTGAGCCTTTAATTACTGATTAGAACGAAATAACAAGTTTGAGCAGGTTTTGGGGCACCCTCCCTGTTGAGGTTATCGAATGCCATCGTTAAATCAATAAAAACAGCATATAATGGCAAACGCTGTTATCGACACTTTTCTTGAAGTTGTCTCAGAGATAAGATCATGTCAATGGTTGATCTTCTTCGCAGTAACTTCTATCAGCTAAAACATGCAGTCGGATCTCTAAGACTTTAGCAAACAAATTGCTTACAACATTCTGAAGGGAGTTTCCTCTGTATTTGTTGCAGTCTCCTCTATCTCCCTTATTCTTAAATAGCGTGATGATCTTTGTGTCTCGCTTCTCGTGTGGAACATTCTTCTCCTGACAGCACTGAAGTAACAAATGATGAAGAGGTTGTAACAATGCTGCTATACAAAAATTGATGAGCTCAGGCAGCATTCCGTCATCTCCAGGGGCCTTCCCATTCTATAAGCGGTCGATTGCCCTATTGAGCTCATTAAGAGTATGCGGAGTATCTAAATATTCAATAGTCGGCAACTGCTAAACATTTTCAAGTACAGGCGGTAAAGCCGTACTGTCACTAGAGTAGAGAGAGGAGAAGTGCTATACCCATCTTTCCATCTGCTGAAATTTGTCCACAATCGGCTCACCAGATACAGACTAAATGGGAGCCGTTTTGAGGTTGTTTGATCAAATGGCTCTCTTGATCCCATTATACATATCGTGAAAATTTCCAGTATCCGCAGATTTTCGGATACTATGGGTAATTTCTGTCCAATAGTCATTTGCACATCGTCTTGCAGTATGTTGGACCTTATTTCTAGCTGCTCTTAAAAGACGTAAGTTTTCATCTGTTGGCATACCTTTGAACCTCAGGAATGCTGACCGTTTCTCATCCAACACAGCAGTCATCTTAGAAGCTTTTGCGTCGTACCAGTAGCTTGTTTAAGCATTCTTCGGACCGAAAGTGGAAAGTGCGACTCGACATATGCAGCTTTGTATCGATTCCCAGTTTTATGAAGCCGATCCGAGTGGGATTGTCTTGCTGAACTCAGCTGTGAAGTCGTTTGCAAATCGCGCAGCTAGATTAGTTTCGCACATGCGAGTGACGTCTATCTTAGGCTTAACAGACAATTTGGTGTGGTGAAATCTCGTGCCGTAAAGCTTCAGTTCTGCACAGACCAGTTAATGATCAGTGTTCGATAATGTGCTCTGATATGATCTGGGGAGAACTTTGCTTCCTATATTAGTGCACCTAACAATAATGAGATCAATCTGATGCCAATGCGTGGTGTGAGGATGTTTCCGAAAGAACGTATGCTGTGGTTTTGTTTGAAAGAAAGTGTTACTGACACAGCGGCTGAACTGTGCGCAAAATTCTAAAAGGCGTTGTATATTTTCATTGGTTTTACATACACCGAACCTCCCGAGACAGTTCTGCCAAGACCTCTAATCTGCACCAACTCTAGCATTGAAATCACCCAATACCAATACAGCGTTTCTTTGTGGCACGTTCATGAGAACTGTTGCGATGTTATGTTAAGAAGCGTCTTTTTTAGCAGGCGTCGCAGTAAGCGTCGGTGCATAAACGTTGACCAATATAATGGTACCAGTAATGCACTTCAGGGTCCAAATCCGTTCACTCCCAATGCTGATAGGTTCTGCTGCTTCAATTAGGTCGTTTCGAACTGCAAACATTACTCCATGCAGTGAAGGCTCAGCAGAACCCATTCCATTCCAAAAAATGTCCAATCTCTTTCTGTTAGTATACCAGTGTCTGGTAGTCGCTTCTATTGCAGGGCTGCCACGTCGACATTCAGTCTCGTTAGCTTATTGTAATTACAGCTGATTTTTCACGTCTTTGATATTCTAGTTGTCGTCATGAAATCCAGGAAGCATGGATCGGACGTTCCCGGTTCCAAGTTTTACAAATGACATTTGCATTTTAGTAGTTCATTTAGCTGATGCGGAAAAAACTGCCCGCTTGTCGGTTGATTCCTAATCCGCGAGCACCCAATGAGGAAAGTAGACCGTGGCGAGACGGCATTATGTTGGCTGGGGGCTGCCCAGCTTGAGCCGGGCGGTAGACGTCCAGTGATTCGTGAATGTTTCTCCCACCGTCGAAAGCAGCCCCAGGCACTAAGCTCTACGCCATCCCAGCCATAGCTTTAACCGGTATCTGCTGCTTTCCGTTTATTTATTCGTAGAATCGGAATGAATTGTCCTCTCTACTGGTACGTTGTGATGTACGCCAGGGCAGATCAAAGTGGAGAACTAGCTATTGCCCACGCATTAAGCGCTCCGTCTCCACGGCACCACGGGAACCACAAAAACAGCTAGGCTGATACGTTCGGACAAAGAAGCCGTCGCAGTAGTTGGCAGGGCAAATTTGAATAGAAATTCGGACTGCCTAACGGGACACTGTCTCTGGATATTTCCCCAAGGTTAACTACTGAAGCCTTTTCCTTGAATGGATGTAGCCACAAGTAGGTGGAGGTTTGAGAAAAGAGTATCTTTCTCTAAGGTGGACCGACGTCATGGACGTACAAGCTCCACAAGCCAAAAGCTTGCTGGTTTTGAGGCGCCAGTCAGCCGCATCGACCGTTCTCCTATCAGTAGAAGCAGTTCCGCCGAGTCACACAGACCACGCGTGCAGGCCAGGAGCTGGACTCGGTTGTGAGAGGCTATATGAGACGCGGGCCATTAGAGCATGCTTGGACATAAGAGCTTATCCTTAAAACCGCCCAGGCTTTGACAACCTTGGAACCATTGCAAAGAACTAAACCATACATAATACATTGGTGTTGAGTTATTCCAATCGTATGCTGTATCTAGATTACATAGAATGAATTCTAGTAACTACGGATCATATATACCTTAGCGACCAAATGATTAATATCATATATAATATAATAATAATAATAATATAATTCGAAATGACAACCAAATATCTCAATAAATATTCTATCCATCCTGATTTGATTACATATTATTCCGTTATTTCAATATAAACTTACTCGCAAGCGATTCCGATTTAGGTGGAACACCTGTGAAACAACGATGATTTCACGTTTGTATAGCACTTAAGGTTACCATGTTTGTGAATAGGAAATAAGTTTTTGAACGTTTGGTTTGGAAATGAGTTGGTAAAAATCGTTCTTCAAAGTAATTATCGTAAATTTGCTAAAACGATTATCATTAAACAAGTGTATGTCAAACAAGGCTAATCTAGGTAGAACCTCCAAGTTTAATAAAATTCACTCTTTTCTGTAACGCCACGATTTCCAATGGTTTAACGCTTTAGAAAACAGAGAAACGGGGAGTGGATATATGACAACCTGTGAAGTAGACTGACAAACGACTCAGTAGATAACTCAAGTTTGCGAGAGGACTCGTCTCGTTCATACCTTCTAAAACTACGATGTGATTACCTAACATTCCAATACATGTCATGGCAATTGAGCCGAAGTTGTTGCAACACCGCATGATTTGGCAGAATAAAACAAGGTTGCAAATATGGATTGTGTTAATTCAAGTGTCTGAATACTGCGTGGATTAGTGCAAACTTGTAGAACTTTAATGTCATTGTATATATGTGAAAAACAGTCAAATTGTTAGAATCCATTGATGAATATTTGGAAGAATCTTGCTAATAATGCTACCAAGGATAATGAACGTTGAAACTTCGCGATAAGATGGAGTTTTCTCTAGAATTCTGATATACTTGGCTGCGAAAAGATATTATTCCCTTGAATAAAATATATCACAGTGCAGCACAGTTAGAGATGGGTCCTTGCAATATTCCGTACACCGAGTTATTGCGGCGTTTGTGTCAATGTGACTTTACCCTAAGGAGCATACCACACGATAATATTCTTGTCTATACAATTCTGTCTAAATAATGGCATGCACTATTTCAACAGTTTCAAGAATGAGGTGAGAAATTGACAAGTGGACGTTCCTTAACAAGTTATACCCCAAGTATTGATTGGCGATGCCATTTTCTCGTCGTAAGGTTTATAACTTTATGGAATTCCTTACCTTTTCAAATGTATCTACTGGCCTGGCGATGTTTAAGCTTTTAAATCAACATCATTCATGAGCCATACATTTGATATATTCTACCCGTTATATACTAGAGTATTTCACATTTTTATCCCTAATATAATCCCATGGGGCTGTGAAGTATTAACTTATTCAGCCATAAATCCTTGAATACTATAAGTGAGATGATGTTGTGCATGCATTCATTTCAAACATTTTTAAATATAATGAACATTGACCTTGAGCATGCAGCGCGTCATTAGTCCAATTAATGGGGTTACAGCTTCATATAAGATAGCTCGTTTTAAATTGAGTGGTGATAATACTAAACAACGACCATCATTGTGACTTCTATGTTCGGGCCATGTATAAATTTAAGAATCTCCTCGGGAAAGTTGCACTATAATGCGAAACTTTTGGGTTAGATTTTCTGATAAGTTGAGGTCGATGATTAGATTTGAGCAACTTGCTGGCAACAGTAATTTCTGCTGGAACTGTTATTTGGTAACGTTTCGCTTCTGACATATAAGCTAAGTCACACCGAGGGTGTCAGTAGGCACAAAGATCGGGGTTAAAGTGCATTTAATACTAAGTTGCCTCAGAACTGTACAGGCCATGCTAGGCGCTAAGCAGGTTAAGATAAACGTAATTATGCATGCTGTATAATCCTAAAATGGTTTTGGTTGTGTGCTGATGGGTAGAACATCTGCTAACTGATTAGCTTAATTGCGTAATCCATGCTTACAATAAGGGACACACACGTTAATGTTTATCCGCTGCAGAACAGGAGGCCAAATTGTGGAGGACTGTATCTGGTATCAGTGATTGATACGCACTGGAATTGCATGTCTGTTTCCAGATTCGATTTTTATGCATCTTTATCCTAGCACCGAATTCTCCAGATGCTACTCGTATGGATTACGCATACAAGTTAATCCGTCAGCATACGTTGATCACACATGGACAAAGCATGTAGGGTTTGGTGTGTAAATGTCTCTAACCTCGCCTGTCTATCTTAACAAACTCAGTGCCCAACACAGCCTGTGCAGTTCTATGTCAGCATAGGAGTGGTCAGGTGGATACAATTTTAACCTGATCTCTATGCCTACTGACACATTTGGTCTGACGTAGCTTCTGTGTCACAAGCGAATCGTTAGCCATAAATTGCTCTAATCTATTCATTTCTAACTTTCTTTTATATATAAATCTCTCCGTTTCGACTTTCAGTTCACCTGTGAAATTAATCATCACCGTACGTTAACCAAAGGGTGTAATCAGACTATATTACTAACCGAATGGCGAGCACGACTTGGCGGTGAATTCTGACAATCATTTTAGGCAGATGACGAAACACTCTTATCTTACATTGCAAACTCAGCGAACGTCAATAAATGAACACTGCTATTTAAGATGAATTAAATCTAACCGTTCATTTAGGTGGTTTTGCTGAGCTAAAACATATTCCAATAGCACAGTGAGAGTCATTTAGTGTTGGCTAGTGAACACTAACGCAAATTGCAATTTGGTTTTTATAGGAGTTGTTTTTCAATGTGGACAAACTGAAGGAATTACGGGTGCAACCTGGTATCAAAGAATCACGTTTTGCAAGCCGGCAGTAATTATTATCACCACATCGTCCGATTCATTCAAACTCACGTGAACTAAACGGATCATCGTTACGCCTCTTTGCCAAGGAATTAGGTAATTCTGAAAATTAATAACATGAAAATAATTTCACTCAGTTAGTTGGTTATTCAAGGTAATACAAGGTCTAAAATCAACAAGCCTACAATAGTCATGCGTAGGTGAAATTTAAAATGTTCATTTATAAAACAAGATAAGCAATTAGATTAAAGATTATATAATTTTTACCTTAACGATTATTTCAATAAAACTTGGTTTTATTTCGTTTTATAGTCATGCAAGCCAATGACTTGCAGAGGACGCCTTACAAAGTTCCTACAGAATTAGGAGTCGTCCCAACTTGTAGGGTTTGCATAACTATCCTGCAAACGTCTTTGCACTGCAGGTTCCGTACGTCCAATTGTTGACATAGTCAGCGTAGGCGGATCTGTAAACATACTCTGTAGACCAGCTTTAGAAAGCTCGTCAGAATTTCATAATTTGTGCATCAAGAATATGTTCAAGATACGGCGGAAGCTTCTTACTGTCTCCACCTGACGACTGCAAACAGCCAGAAACCGGTAGTTATGTGTTAAGGATGGGGATGCGAGTAAAACATTAACTTGGAAAGCTTATACCTTTCGTTCGTGACTTGTGTGGATGGTGTAGATTTCACTGCCGCATAGTTAAGCTAATTGGGTTCCGTATTTTAAAATGTGATATCAAAGCTATCTTATTTAAAGGATGCGACGCATGTGAATAAAAAAGCAACATCAATAATAAAGTACAAGCTAATGTTGTCAAGTAGTTGCGTCGTGTTCAAAACATCAGCTGTCCGGAAGGTCTTTTTTAATTTCAACGAAATAAAAGAAGCAATCAAAATCTTCTGGGCTTTATTGTGATCAGATATGTCACGTGCTATGAAACACAATCGATTTTTTTTACTGAATAATCAATGAACACAAAGGTAAAACAAAGTTAGGATGATTAGCTTGAGCGAAGCTGATCCAAATGAAATGCACCCAATTGAGATGAACAAAGCCATACATAACGCATAAGTTTTGAGTTATTACAATCGTTTGCTCAATATAGGGCACATAAAATGAAGTCTAGTAAATACAGATTAATTAAACACCAACGATCAAATGATTAACATTATTTAGTAGAGTTTCAATCTTTGGTGCAAATAAATTCCATCCCCATCTCATTGCATATTATTTCGTTATTTCAATATAAACTTACTATCAAGCGAATCCAAAATTACGCGTTTGTGTCCTGATACACCAGATGGAACACCTGTGAAACAACGAGGATTTGACGTTTGTATAGCACTTAAGGTTACCATGTTTGTGAATAGGAGGTGAGGTTATGACCGTTTGGTTTGGAAATACGTTATTAAAAATCGTTCTTAAAAGTAATTATCGTAAATTTACTAAAACGCTTATAATTAAACAAGCGTATGTCAAACAAGGCTTATCCTGGTGGAACTTCCAACATTAATAAAATTCACATTTTCTGTAAGGCCACGATTTCCAGTGGTTTAACGTTTCAGAAAACAGAGAAATGGGGGCTGAGTAAACACATGGACACTGGTTGAAATAGATGTATGGAAGTTGGAGAGTGGATATATGACGACGTGTGATGTAGACTGGGAAAAGGATTCAGTAGATAACTCAAGCGTGTGAGAAGTCTTGTTCTTTACTTCGTAAATTACGATATGATTACCTAAATTTCGCATACATTTCATGAGAATTGAGCCGATTACAGGAAGTTGTTGCAACACACCTTGAATACTCATCGATTTGGCAGAATAATATATGGTTGCAAATATGGATTGTGTTAATACAAGTGTCCTAATAGTGCCTGGATTAGTGAAAACTTGAAGAACGCGGTATACGGTCAGAATATATATCCAAAAAACAGTAAGATTTGTAGGTATCCGTCGATGAATATATGGAAGAATCACGCTGGGAGCGCTACCAAGGATAATGAACTTCTAACTTCGACCTAAGATGGAGTATGCTGTAGAATTCTGGTCAACTTGGCTGCGAAAAGTTATTACTCTCTTGTATAAAATCTATTACATGGAAACACAGCTAGTGATGGGTCTTTGCAATATTCTTTACACCGAGATATTGCGAAATTTGTGTCTATGTTACTTTACCCAAAGGAGCATACGGCACGATAATTTTATTGACTATAGAGTTTTGTCTGAAGAATGGCATGCACTGTGACACTAGTTTCAAGAATGTGGTGAAACATTGACACGTGGACGTCCATTATTTATTTATACCCCAAATTCCAGTAATGATTCTTGACACCATTTTTTCTTAGTAACTTTTTTAACCTCATGGAATTCCCCACCTTGTCAAATGTTTCTCTTGGCCTCGTGATATTTAAATTTGTAAATGAACATCATTCGTGAGCCATATATTTGATATATTCTAGCCGTTATATACAATATGTATCACGTTTTTATCCATACCTTAATCCCGTGGGGATGTAAAGTATTAACTTATTCAACAATAAATCCTTGAATACTATTAGTGAAATGATGTTGTGCATGCATTCATTTCAAACATATTCATATATAATTAACATTGACATTGAGCATGTAGCGCGTCATTTGTCCAATTAATGGCGTGACAGCTTCATATAAGATATTAGCTCGTTTTAAATTAAGTGGTGATAATACTAAACAACGACTATCATTGTGACTTCTATGTTCGGGCTATGTATATATTTAAGAAACTCCTCAGGAAAAAATTGGTTTAGATTTCTGGTAAGTTGGGGTCGATGAATAGTTTTGAGCAACTTCCTGCCGACAGTAATTTCTGTTGCAACTGTATCTTTGTAACGTTTCGGTTCTGACATATAATCTCAGTCACATCAAGGGTGTCAGTATGAACAAAGATCATGTTCAAAGTGCATTCCCCGGACAAATACTTAGTTGCTTCAGAATGGTACAGGCCATGCTAGGCGCTAAGCAGGTTAAGATAGACAGGTGTAATCATGCATGCTGTATAATCCTTGAATGGTTTTGGTTGTGTGCTGATGAGTAGAACATGTGCTAACTGATTAGTTAAATTGCGTAATCCGTGGCTACACTAAGGGACTAGCACGTTAATGATTTTCCGCTGCAGAACAGGAGGCCAAATTGTGCAGGGCTGTATCTGGTATCAGTGATTGATACGCACTGGAATTGCGTGACTGTTTCCAGATTCGCTTTTATGTACCTTTAACCTAGTACCGAATTCTTTATATGCTACTCGTATGGATTACGCAAGCAAATTAATCCGTCAGCAGTCGTTGATCACACATGCAGAAAGCATGTAGGGGTTGGTGCGTCAATTTTTCGAATCTCGCTTATCTATCTTAACAAACTTAGTGCCCAACACCGCTTGAGCAGTTCTGTCAGCATGGTCAAATTCCTAATTGCAACTCATCATAGAGTAGATCTTTCGGAATACGACCACTTTCCATTCTGTAGACTTGACCAAGCCCCAGCAGGCGGCGCTGTCGCAAAGTGGTGAACATGCTTTGTAGAGAAGCTTTTGAAAGCATTTCAGCATTAGTCAGTCTGTTTATCCACGATATGTTCAATATACGACGGATGCTTCGTAAATGGAAAGCATTCAGCTTACGTTCGTTTCTGGCGTGGGTGGTCCAGGTTTCACTGCTGTTCAGAAAAGCATTTAGTATGCACGCGCTGTATACCATCATCTTTTTCTTGATAGTCAAATGTGAAGCGAAACGTAGAATCATTGAACCAGGAGGCCAGTCATGTAACATATCAAAAACGAAAAACTATGTGTTCCGTTCTGATGCACTTCAAGGATAAGACACCATTATCTAGCGTTACAAACATCATCTACAGAATCAAATGTAAGGAATGTTCGGGTGTTTATATAGGGCGGACATCTGAAGACATTCAAACTAGAATCGAAGAACACCGAAAGCGTGTCCGGAGACAGTCTCGCGATGCGAGGGAATATCAATCCCTTATTTCATCATTCCGCCTTGACTGAGCACGTTTTAAATACGTGCCACAGTGTCGTTAGCATGCTTATTACACATAAGTTTGTCCTTACCTGGCACTTCCATTTTTGGTACCAGCACGTTCACGTGCACTCCTAATTCTTCTATCATTGAGGGAAGCGACGATATAAACGTTTCGAAGGCGGCGGGGTTTTCTTCAGGTTTAACAATTTGAAATGGAAATATTCCCCAAGCCGTCTGCACTGAATGTTTCAGCGGGACAACTTTCATCTTTTTGGAACCGAAAAATGTTACAACCTTGAGAAAAAAGAAAATAATTTACGGTTTGTTATTCAGAGTTTATATATGCATCGATAATACGTAACGTTATTTACTACAATTATGCGTTTAAATCACACAACTGTTTCACTCAAATTGGATTACTTTATTATTGTTTTTATTGAAAGGACAACTTTGCGCTCATTAGATAGGGAGTAGAGAAAGCTGGAAAAGATTGCGCTAGTTCATTAGAGGTTAACGAAAAGCAGGTTGAAAACATCTGAACTCTTATCAAAAAATCAGGTTACAGGTAGAACAAAAATCATAGATGTACATTACAAACTTCGTTTCATGCTCCACAGTTTTTAGAATGACTCAACAGTTCGATTCGGAAGTGACAATCTCGCCCGCAGCGCTCACATCGATGGGCAGTACTCGGTTGATCGGCGTCAGTTGCATGCCCGCGGCGTGATCTGATCTGATCAGCAGCTAATAGGTCTATCGGCTAATCACCAGCTTGTGCATGAGGTTTAACACAGTGTCACCTTAAGTGAGTGGTCAATAGTTGGTTGTTCCCAACTCTTAGGATGAATGCCGACAATTTTCATATCTCTTTGGCAAACTGACAGCAGGTTGATACAAATGTCAGCATATTTTCGAATAATATTTTGGTGGATTTTAGCAGTATAAGTTTTCAGGATAACGAATGTATATCACTATCTTATAATTGGGTAATCAATACGGCTTGGGCTTCATGTTTACGGTCATATATTGCTCACTTTGATAAAATGCACCATAGGATGAAAATATTGTTAATTGTGCTAGGTGGTTGTGAATGATTGCAGATAATACGTAACACTATCCATAAGTGATGGACATTTCGATGGTGTTAATATTTTAATTTACAAGATATGTTCGTTTGTAATTCTCTACCAAAATATGTGGGTGAAAACATTTATGGGTACCTCTAAAACAAACTCTGATTTGGTATGCAACGAAAGTCATATATGAGCTTTAAATTCCAAATATTGATTATATAGTGTTATTATACAACTTTCAATTTCATAGCGTAAACTTAGGGTTGTGTAGTTTGTTTGCATTTTTCACAAAGTAAGACATCCCAGATTTGAAATCCTGTCTGCGGTGTGTATTTAATATCTCGTACCTTCATTTCTGGCGCAACACATGTTTGGAAACATGCCGAGTATTAACTCATGTCGAATAATTAGCTTTGAAGCAGTCATCACAATTTTTGTAATTCTGTATGCGGGAACGTGTTTGCATGAAAATTGAAATGTTTGAATCGAAAGAAAATTGAGTGCTCAAGGATTAGATTTCCAATGAATTCCAAAACGGACATCATCAAATCATTTTCAAGTCATTCTCACTTTTAAACTTGACTTAATCGATTTTATCATCAACTTTCGAAGTCGGATATACAAGCTGAGCAATGCCAATGAAAAATATTCGAAAAGATTATATGGTATAGTTCGACTCATATTATGCCTTTACACGTTTTAAACACACATTGATTATAGCCGTTCTATAACAGCCTAACGAATGCTATTTTTAGCATATAGAGTGAAAATTTACATACAAAACTAGCAAACACACTTGGCTTCTTGATTTTAAATTCAAATATATATATCATTATAATCAATTCACCTGATGCATTTCTTGTATGAATATTTAAAATAGGAAGGATCGCATTATCAGCGACTGGTGGCTTATTCCGAGGCGAAAGACGGTTGTGGAAATGAAAATTTAATTCAATCAAGAACCATTTCGATGATGCTTTGGAGCGAAATTTAACGTGTCATTTTTCTACGGCTATAGCTGTTCACAGTTCAAAATCAGATTTAAAAATTAAACTGCCAACGGGTAAACAAAATCAAAAATAATTATACGTCTTCACAATGCTCTTCGAACAATTTCTGACCGGAAACCAGACACAACGGACGTGCAGCGTTCTTGGGTAAACTTCATAGAAAAGCTGCGTGATGAAATAAACCTACATTCCAGATTTGTTCCAAATAAAACGAAAAAACGATTCACCATGACATTGAAAAACCGCACGAGGAAATGGATTAGGATACGCAACGATGCTTGGAGAAACGATGTCCAGAATCCGATGCCAGATAATTGGGAAACATATCGTTTGTTGAGGAACAAGGTGACCTCTATTATCACCGAGGACAAGCAGTCTCATCAGGCAAGACTACTGACCGTAAAAGAGCGGAACCCAAACGAATTGTATCAGATTGTTAACACCACATCACATATTAAACCAGGAATCTCAGCACCACGCACACCTCACGGTCTAACTACGATTGCTTTCGAGGCTGCCGAAGTTCTTGCAGGTTACTGCTGCAATGTTGATAGTCCCAAGCAATCAGTACATCTTACGCAGCATTCGATCGGTATTTTCCATGTAATACTAAACGGAATATCAATAAACAATGAGTGTTCCATGCTCACACTACTTCGCTTGAATACCGCAAAGTCACCGGGAACAAATGGAATCACTTCTTTTATCCTCATACAATGTGCATCCTGTGGTCCACTCACGTTATTCTAAATATCTCTCGAATATAGTATCGCTCCCGCGGAATGGAAATCTGGTATCATCAGACCAATCTACGAGGGCGGGAATCGAGCAGACGCTGCGTAACTGTAGACCAGTTACGTTGTTGCCAGTAATATCTAAAGTGCTAGAGAGTTAAGTAACGGAAAAGGTCACCCATCACCTCGAAACCAATATACTGCTAGCGACTAAACAGCACGGTTTAAGGAATATCACTCATGTGTATCTAATCTATTGCTCACCTTAAAAGACTGGACTGAATGTGCGGACAATTATTACTCCATCCACGCATGCTTTTTAGGCATGTCAATAGGTTTCGAGCGCGTCAATCATATTATTTTAATCCGGAAACTTAAATTGAACGGGATAACAGAAAAACTCCTTGCTTGGCTAAGAAAAAAGTTACGCAACAGGAGTGCCCAAGTTAGAGAGGCGGCGCCTTATCGAACTCATTTAAAATTAGGAGCGGAGTGCCCCAGGATTCGGTCCTCGGAGTGATATTGTTTTTGATCTAAGCAAACGACAACCACGAGCGTTTTAAATGTGAGGCTATGTTATTTGCAGACGATATCAAGCTTTGGAGAACAATACGTACAGATAATGACCGTGAAATTTTGTATAGGATCTAAACAAATTGCACGAATGGTCTCTGAGAAACAAACTAGCCTTCAACTAATAAAAGTGCAAGGTGTTGAACATTAGAAAGACTCTCGCCACTCCGTGTCAGTCGGAAACATGAACTTACCGTGTTTATTTTAACTTGAAGACTGAACAGTCGAGGATATTCGTATGCTCTACGTGTAATTTCACATGGAACACCCCCCACTCCGCACTCAACCAACCTGGATATTTTTAAAGCTACTTTTGACAGATACTTGAGAGAAAACCCAAATTTTGATACGATTTACACTACATGAGTTTCCCCGTTCGTTTTATTGTATATACATCATAACTCTATCCTATGGTTATTGTTGAGCTAAATGATTTTTTGACCAGCACAACTTTGAATCACTATGAATCAGCTTGTTAGCAGGTGTGTTTAGCGTGTTCAAGCATATAAATAGCTGAAACCATATAATTGTGTGAATGTAATAGTTTTCGAGGTTTAGCAAAATAAAATTATTTTGTCAAATTTGAAGGCGAAATATGAAATATACCTTGTTCTTCATTAAAATAACATGTGGAAAGTTTTCATTCGAAATTCGTTGCAAGGCAAATTATGAAAACTCATTGCAATTGATTGCTGATTCACTCACTTGATTGGAAATATCCGCACGTGGACTGTCATCGCGAGTTTGAATAAAAAAAGCTGATTTTCAAAAATAAATGGACGCGATAATAAATTCAATACAGAAAGAAATTGCGGAATGATATCTCAAAATTCGAAAACAAATAATGAGCATTATTGACACGTACACACACTTTTTCTTTAGTAGTCCTCTCGGTCGAAGTTGACTATTTATGAACTTCGCAAGCATATGATGTTGCGCATGATCATGCAGTCGATTAGGGAGGGTTAAACTATCTTGCCATATGCACAGTGATTGGCAGTTATCGACTTATCGGCAAGAGTTTCCATGTCTCAGGGAATATATTCAGCAACCGGAAAGTATATCAACACTTTTCATAGTGAAAATGACACTTCACGTAGTGCATCACAATCAACCTCAACTACCAGATCTTAATACTGCACTACAAGCGAACATTTACTGCTGAAATGGCATGTCTAGATTTCATTCCTTTAAATCAAATCTGTGAATAGTAGATCTTGCGGAATACGACTGTTTAAATTCTGTTTATATGACCTCATTTGTCTATGCGTCGCTTCTCTGAATATTAGCTTTAGAGAGCCTCATCAAATGCAATGAATAACGTAAGCTTGAACAGCATATCAGTGCATGAAGATAACCACATCATACGTCAACGCTCTGTTTTGTCTTGTTTTATTATCTGTTGGGGAACGTGAGATCATCTTCGATGTGCTTCCAATCAAAATGTGCAATGTTAGACAATGTTGACGGTCTTGATGTGTGTGAAACTCGTAAAAGTGTGAATACAACGTCTGAAGATTAACTCAAGCAATGCTATGTATAAATTATCCGTTTTTTAGCGTTTTCTTTTCTCTGCCCGTCTCCACACTGTATGCAATCGTCAGTCATGTTTATTAGGACTAGGATCTGCGGGAATTGGAACAGTATAATAATGACGAGCGAATTTCGAGACCACAATGCAGACACATCGGGTCTTTTTGATACGTGTACTTAACCTCATGAACGTCAAATGATAATCCGCATTTGCATCTTTTTCCACCACTCACTCCCCGCTACGGGCTTTGTGTAATTTACACTCATTCTGTGTTTAAATTTGCGATCCACGTGCTTTATAACATTGAAGGCGCGGTGGAAAGCAAAGTCGATCAAAAATAATCTTTTAAAGCTCATGTACACACACATGTCACTAGCAGTTTTCTACAAGAATCAGTGCTTCAACCAATAGTGTTCCCAATCTACATGATTGATTTGCCAATAACAAATGACAGTAAGATGATTCTGTTTGCTGACGATATAAACGTATGGAAGCAAATCAGCAATGTTGATGATTGTATTTTGCTACAAAGCAATTTGAATGCTTGTACAACTGGTCATCCGAAAATAAACTGCCATTGAATATGCAAAACTCTAGGATCATTCAGATCGGTCGTGATCTTGGCTTTTCTATACATACAAGCTCGGCAACAAAAATCCTGGAGTACACCGATGAAGAAAAGGAATTGCGTGTCTGGATTTGCAGTAGTTTGAAAAATGATTTATAATGCGAAGTCGTTTACAAATGCGCATCTCGGCTACTCGGTAAGTTACGGAGGATATTTGGACGTTTATGACCGGAATGTTTCCCACTTATAATGGTCACATATATACACTTGCTTCCAGACTGTGCTGCAAAAGCCTGTACACCATGGCTCCAAAAAGACATCTTACTCCTGGATCGCGTATAACGTTAAGATTCTAAGCTTGTCATTGGACTCGAAAATATGCCATTCTTTGGGCGACTCAGACGACTGGAGATGAGGACACTTGCACGAAGGAGAATGCGATGTGATCTCATCCTCGCATACCAAATATTCACTACTGTTTCCCACCTGTTGTGCTTTGTTCGGAATTTCCTAACAGTAGATTTGGTAAGCTCAAACAGTTTATCTATATTTAAATTAAAACTAGACGACTATATGACTACTAATCAAACTTTGGCCCCCAACTATTAATAAACTATCTTTGATTTTGATTATATATATATATATATATATATATATATATATATATATATTAACTATATGGTTATTGTGAAGTTAATTGCTTTGTCAACCATGAATCTTGAATCTTGAATCTTGTAGTAGATTTGGTTCAATACATGTAATTGACCGAAATGCCATGCATATATGCTTTGCCTTATCTCACTCACGTCCGGTCTCGTGCTCTGTAAACGCATCAAATTGTAGCAAACTATTCGGGGATTGACTGTGCCCACTAAAATCGTTCTCTCTGTATCTGTGTGATAACAAGCAATAGGCAAAATCCATCTCTGTTAAGTTAATACGCGGGATGTAATCACCGTGCTGGTGAAGAGAAACCCTACCTTACTTTCCAGATATTCGGAAACAAGAACGTGTGAAAAGTACGAACTGTATACTCGATATCGAAGTGCCGGGTGCTCAACCGCATACCGTCGAAGGAAATCTGGACGCGTGATTGGCTTTTAGCCACCTTCAGCCCCGTGCAACTTGAACTTGAACTTGAACTAAAATCCGTTTGGGAATTGTTTTAGCTACTTGGTCATTATTAACAATGTATAAATGTGTAAAATGCCGTTAGATAACGTTGGTGCAACCAACCCTTTCAATCATGTGTGCCCCCACACATGGAAATAACGTCGAATGACGATATTTAATCATGATTAACTTTATGCATTCAAATTAAAAAAAACTTGTGATATATGAAGTTGTTTGTTTTAAATAACAGAAAGCGATTATATTAGTAGTGCTCATTGTGCTTCAATCCTCGCAAAAAACGGCAGATGCTGTCAAATAGGTTTGATGTGAATTAGTCGATTTATAATAAGATTACAGACATATTACTTACCTTTGTCCGTATGTTTTTCTATTGGAACTGAAACCAAATATAAAATATATGTGGTATTATTTGGGCTGGCTTAAACTGTTAATTCCGATGGTCATCATTCCAAATATTACTATACTTATCCAACTTCTAGCGCCTACATGGCTAATGCGGTAATGTGTTATTTTTTAAGCTTAGTGCTTTATCTGAAATAAAAATGTATGAGTTCCAAGTTTTAGTTACGATAGCTCGAAGCTGTTCTGGTGATATGATCGCGGTCAAACTGCGCTACTAACGCTTGAGTGTCTTTAAGTCAGTCGACTGGTGATTGGATAGTTTGAAATATACGATTCATAGTCTGTTCGCGCTACATTTGTTAACAGTTGACTATCAGAATACAATTTACTCGGTTTTGTCCGCTCGTGTTTTTACTGGCTCAACGGGCTACCGGTTTGGGAATTTTTATCACTTTTGAAATTACTACGTATCAAATGGCAACGGGAATACTGAATCCAAATGCAATTTTAACCCAGTTCTGTACTATTTTTTGTCAAAAACATAGACAATCCTGTCATCTTCGGAAGACCACGTAAATAGGCACACCCTTTTTTAGTTTGTTAAACCCATCGATCTTTTTTGCCGAATATCATTGAATCTTGGCGAGGAAGGCCAAAGACACTCTAACGCGATGGATCTGTTGAAGAAAGAAAAATCTCTGATGTGCTAGCTTGCTTTAGATCCATACGGGCTATTAACCAGAGCGCATACGTGGCATGTCATCCGTTTTTCAAACTGCTGCAACTACCCGAGAAGGACCTCAGTGAGTTTATTTAACGCAATTATCTAGCAACACACGAAGGCAGATATAGCGAAGTCAGGCCTGAAAAGATCGAAGAATTGATGAAGATTCAATGATATAACTTTGGAGTGGCCGACGATCAAACAAGAGAAAAACTGCTTGCTAAAAACTAGTCTAAGTGAACTTGCGAAAAGCCTTGCACGATTGCACGACAAAGGAAACATCTGAAGCAACAATTATGCTAGTTCACCCCTCAACGGGAATGCATTTTTTAGAGATATGCCAAACACTTCTGATTGATTTTGTTGAATACTCAAGTTTCAAAGTCAATCGAACCGGCTTATAACCACTACATAACCTCAGCAAGCCAATCCTAGAGACGTCTGGACCACGAAACGGAACTGAACTACGATCTTTCATCGACAGGCTGTCCCATTAACGATGACGTTTGCCCGACCTATCTGCAATTCTGTCTCTGTTGCAAGATTTGCTAAAGAAGGATATAAAGTGGCTTGGTCCACAGGGTAGGAGCAATCTTTTGAAAAAGCGAAACGATTTCTGGCCTTCTCAGGGATCTTGGTTCGCTTCACTGTTAAGAAACATCTTGTTTTACAATGTAACACTTTACCGTAGAGCGCTGGTGTGATGACTGGTCATAAAGATCATCATAAAAAATCCGTCTAATTGCATTTGTATCACGCACACTACATTCTTTAAAGAAGAATTATTTACAAATGGAAAAGTTTACTCTTGCCGTAGTATTCAAGTATTCCATCAGTTTGTATACGGAAATATTTTTGACATCTTGACCCATCATAAACCACTCTTGTGGAATCGATCTGATCATGTCATCTCGTATGGCACTCTGGGCCCTTTCACTTTCATCTTGCAATTATAAAATGGAGCTCGTACCAGGAGGGAACAACGTTGTAGAAGACCTTTCGAGCCGATTTCTTTACTAACCAGCCAACTCAATGAACACTGAGATTTGCTGCAAATTCTTCACACCTCGTCCTCATCAAGTAAAAAAATACGTGTCGAAACGGCAAGAGCTACGGTACTTCTCAAGTGCAACGCATGTTATTACGGTGTTGGTCAATTAAATTGAGCGAGAACACCCTAGAATATTTTGATTGTCGGTCACAATTGAGCTTCCAGGATGGCTGCAGACTTAGTGCCACAAGGATCGTTGTACTCACGGTTTTAAGACCAATCATACTCAGAGAGTTACATAATATCCACCCAAGGTGTTTTAAGGATAAAAGCTTTGTCAAGCAGCTTTTGCTGGTAGCTGAAAATTGACAGCGATATCGAAGAACAAGTACTACCTTGTCATACCTATCGATGGACCATGGTAGCGAGGGCAGGCAGATTACTGCGCTCCGGTAGGGAAACATTATTACTTGTGCTGGTTGTTAAGAATTTTAAATTCTTATTCCAGCATGAAAGGTGAGAGCACCGTAAACCACCTGAGTTCTATCTTTGCCACGTACGGACTTCCGAAGCACCTAGTGACGGACAATGGTCTCCGATTACCCGGCAAAGACGTGAAATATTTTATGGAGATTAATGGAATTAATCACCTTACGACTTCACATGCGTCAAACGGCCTTGCTAAACCCGTTGTTCAAATAATCCAAACAACAGAATGGGAGCTTGCAAATCAAAATATATAGGTTTCTGCTGGCCTGTCGCTGCACACCCTTTGACTCAATCCGGAAAATTTCGGCAAAACATGTTGTTAGAAAATAACGCACGCGTTTTCGATCTTATTTTCCCTGATCATAATGCACGAGTTCAGCAATTCAAAAACTAGGTATGTGTAGACATTACACTCAAACTGGAATCGCGGGAGAAGAAAATGATATATCCTAATTTATCTTATGCACCAACTTGCCAGCCAGGTACCATCTTCCAGAGAACGACAGATGAAACAACAACACATAGATTTTGTTAGGCCGAAATCATCTAAAGTGTTCATTGTTTTGGAATCATCGGAGACAGCTTTTACGAGATGACATAACAAGTGACGCAGCGCATCCAGAAAACTCAGCTGAATTTACCTTCATAGTTTTGTATAAACCTGTATCGTGCCCCTAAACCAATATATATTGTATTTATTATGCATTAATTTTTCCTTCAAAATTCATGTGAAAAGAAACTATCTTGATACGTTTTTATGTTTCTGACTTCTGTACTCTTGTCCTGTTTATAAGGATAATTTAATTCTTGATCTCTCAACCATTCTGGGGTAATCCGATTCATTTTTGAAGCATCTAGTTGTTACATGTAGTATCCAGATTGAAACGTTTGGACACAACGATGGGTTTAATTTCACTAACCTCGCATATACGTTAACTTTGTTCGCCAGTTGTCTAATTATACTTGTCTCATTGCAACTAATCGTACTGTCTCCAACTGTTAATAACGGTTTATCTGTGGGGAATAGCAATACACATCCACTTAATATACAATCAATTTGTGACCATGGCTTTTAATCCCACGTGAAAACCGCTAACAGATTGAATTGGTTTCTGGTTTATCAAGTGCGATGGATGTGATCAGAAAATAATGTTAATTATTACTGTGTCGTTTTTAAACAAACGCTAATAATGCTGAACAGTGTGATAGAAATTCTGTTGCCGATTTAGGAAAAGATAAGGAAGACATTTCGTAACAATTTCAGATCATACTCTTGCTCCAAGCACTCACCTCCTTCGTAGAAAAATTGCACTGTTAAAATATAAAGTATGTTCATGTTATCACTGTAACTCTAGAATTTTCGTGTTTACAAACAAACGAGTTCACTTACTTGTTCGATTATAATCACCACTTTTTTGGACCACCACGTCTTTGTGATGCGATTCATCGATCAATTTATTCTTCAATTCAAAACCTTTTGCGTTCTGAACGCTCTCGTCTCCATCTATCAAACATGAGTATTCCTTCGCAAATAGTGAAATAGACAAATTCATTTGTGCCCGTTCCCCACACGAAAGCTAATTGAACATTTGTGAGAAAGATTTTGTGAAATCAAATAAGAATTTCATTCTTGGAGCATGAAATAACATCATAAAATGTCTACATGGGAAATCGATTACTTAAAATGTGCATTTGAATTACTGCAGTTTTGTATAGGTGTAACACATCAGTTACGTGTTATTGTATCGATATTCAGCTGCATGTAAATTGCCCTGGCTATCGGAGTTATATGATTCATTGATAATGAAAAATATTATAGGGAATGCAATATACAAAAACGCTATCATAATAGTTATTATAAACAGTGTATGTTACCACCCTTCTCCACCCTTCTACTTGAGTCAATATTTTAAACTGTGATTTGCTCCAATTTGTATATGCATAACTTACACTGTTCGCCCTTTTGTCAAAACAACTGGTGGATGGACGAGGTAGAAAACGATGAAGTACGTCCTAAGGCTCGTCTAAGAGCATGCTTATATGGCATTGACGGTTCCGCTTACGCTGGATGTGTCGTATGAACAGAATGTAAAATTGTCGTATTCCAAACAATTTACTTGATGGTAAATTAAAATCAATAAATCGGCCTTTGAGCACAAGGCAATTGGGCTACAAAGATGTTTGAAAATTGTTATGAAAGCTCGTAGCATTTATCGGAAGATTTTGCTCTTGAACGCTCGCTTCAAAGAAACTGTGTAAAGCGTCAGCTGCAATCGGAGGAAGAACAGATAACAAACACGCATGTTTAGTGTAGACCACGCCGCCAATCGGTCGGGTATTGTTTATCGCTGTAAGCTTCAAGGAGGAGTATGAACCCTTTGCGTCGATGTATTTAGTCATTAGCAATGCTGTGGAGCATGGTCGAACTCAACCACCAGTAATATCAATTCGACATTTCAGCCTCCCTTATTGATCAAGCTCCGAAATGAGGGCCGGTATGTTACGTTCAATACAATATATATGATATGATTAAAATATATTAATGTGTATGTGTGTGGTTAATACAGAGAATTCTTTGCGGTGGAATTTCTACTATTTTTTTAAAATATGAACGTATGAAGCATGGTAAAATTGCTACTGCGAATATCAATTCAGGTACAAAATGTAAACGATTTTCAACTGACAAATATGTTACTACCATATATTTGAAAAAAACCGGACAGAATGTGTTACAAAACGAGTTGTAAGGAAATTGAATGTTTAAGTGAGATTGATCTTTGATTGCTCTCATCGACGGGATACACTTATGTTTATGCACCTTTCCTAACTCTATTTCAACGTACAATTCTCGGCGTATCCAATGGCATAAACATATATCGTATCTTGATGGATTTGATTAGCGGATCAACTGAGTACATGGGATGTATGAGTATACGGCAATATTCATAAATGCATATTATTTATCTTGTGTGTGTGGAGTGCAGTATAAATGAGTGCTAATCATCAGTTTCTGATTATATGCAGAACACCATCTTGCGGCACAGCATAAGTCCTTAAAGCGCCTGAAACACTGAATAAGGCAATCGAAACCCAGCCCTGACAAGGTTTTCAAGAAGACAAGCAGATGAACAATGTCGGCCGATATTGTATTGCGGTATGCAATTCGTCATGTTCGTTCTAATGATTTCAACGAGGAGAGGGTTTTCAGTGTTGCGTAGGCACGAAATCGATCGGTAAATTATTGACAACAGTGAGTACAGTGTTGCGGTAACCAGGCTTGCCTGTTCATGATTCGCGTAGTTTTGTTTATTGTCGAGTGCGCAATAAACGAGTTTGACTAAGTTGCTTTTTCGTGTGATGTTTGATTCGTGGGTAAAAATTATTAGCGTTGGACAGGTTCACCTTGGAAAGGAATTGGTAAAGAATTTGCAGATGATTGCTCAACGCCGGGATTGACGTGTTTACGATTTGATCGAGTGCGCTCGAGCCCTGTACAATCAATTTTTACGCACGTTAGAAAAGGGTATTCTAGATGATCTCAATCGACCTGACATAATACCATCCGCTCCCAAAATCAGTTTAATTGGAGAACGCGGCCCAGGTGTCACACATACGACTACATAGTTTTGTTCCTCGCTTCAATATAATACTCAGGCAGAGGTTATAAACTGCTGATGAACACAAGTGAATCGCCGTTATCGGTTTTGAGAATATTTCAAATTATTTGCTACTCATCAGTAATCACCAGAAAAATACGTTTGTGGTTGCGCGTTGCATCACAAATAACTAGTTTGTTGTAACAGGAATCTGGCTTTATCGTTGAAATTGATGTAAGTGTAAATTAAAAAGTGCGGTACACTTTAGCAGTGTTAACTGAAACACCTACAAGCGTATTTTGAATGACATCCAACATTATATATAGTTGATTTTTCATTGAAACAGTTGAATATTTATTTAGAATGTTAATTCTACTTGAACTTTATCGCCGAATGTGAATGAATTTGTTCATTTTTACACATCATGCAGGTCATGAACAGTTTAAATAATAAATCACATGTTTTATTTGGCCATACATGCGACTTGAAGTCATTTGCAATCTAATAATAAAAGTCTGTCTACAGGCCACGCAGTATACCTAGATGTTTCTGCTTGCCGCTGTCAAAAATGTCTGCAAATCTTTCGTTTCAAGCTGGAATTGAGCATTTGCTGCGATCGGCCGTTTAATTGATGCTAGGCGAACAATAGACAAACATTGATGGTACATTGTGTTCTGTATATCATAACCGAAGTGTTAGATAGTCTGAAGCGTCGTAAAATTCGCTCACAGAGATGTACGTTCATATCACACGTAAATCGCATTCTGTATTGCAAATTTTTATAAATTACACAAAAATGAGAACAGTGACAAACGGATTATCGTACGTGTTAGGTAGTCGTTTACAAATCGGACTTCAAATCAATTATTAATAATTTTCACGGAAGGCCGTCGTGATCGAATTTGTTTAGAGTTCGAAGCACTTTGTACGCACAGTTAGTCACAAATAAATATTTTTATGGACGTAAATTTATTTGGACTGGTTAAATGTGATCAAAACCTACAATTGTGATGGTCTTTTTGAATAATTCATCCGCAGTTGAATCTTTTGGGCCAACGTAGAGAAGTATGACTGAAAATTTAAAATTGAAGGAACATTGAGAACGAATGCTTAGTGTTTATTTACGAACATTCATGGCATACTAACTAGACAAACCCTATGGAGAACATTCCAGTTTGACGTCACTAACGTAGGAGGGACAGCGTTTGCAAAATTCAACCTTGGCGGAGCTGAGATAAACCTTACAAGATACTTTCACTCATTGCTAGAGGGCAGATTGGTGGGCTCTATGCCCATCAACATCCATCATTCGGTCAAATGCGTTTCTATCTCGTCAGACACACACCGATAAGGGTTTCATGCAGTTACCGTTAATAAAGAAATAACAGTATAGTGGTGGATATATTGTGAAGAAGGGGAGTATTTCGCGTTTGGAGTTTACATCAGATGTTGAAATCTAGGGATGGAAGCCAACGAGATCAGTATTTGTGTAACATACGTAATTGGTTTACTTTATCTATCATTCGGTCAAATGCGTTTCTAACTCGTCAGACACACACCGATATGGGTTTCATGCAGTTACCGTTAAGAAAGAAAAAAAACAGTATAGTGGTGGATATATTGTGAAGAAGGGGAGTATTTCGTGTTTGGAGTTTACATCAGATGTTGAAATCTAGGGATGGAAGCCAACGAGATCAGTATTTGTGTAACATATGTAATTGATTTAATTTATTGCAGTAGATAATAATAAAAAAACTTCACAGTGTATTCAAATAATGCATAGATTAGTATAGGATAGTGAAATACACAACAATATATAATAGTATCCTACATTTTCATATAATTTATATCGTATTAAAATAATACACTATACCATATAATATAACAAATTATTATAGCAAATTGTATGTTTTATTGCAATGGGTTTTCTTATATATTAATTTTGATTGTATTTGAAATCAATATATGTTCAATATTATATCATTTATAAAATTTTACTAGGTTCTATAAACATCACATTTAGTTGTAAATTATCTTATTACATGATCACATATACTGTAAATATTTACATCCAATGCAATAAGCTTAATCAGAGAAATACAATATTCCATCCCATTTCAACACACAAAAGTAGATTACATCATTTAATGTAATAGCTTGGTCAATTATAGTAGTAAATTATGGTATCTCACACTACACAAAACTGTAGCAAAAGAGATATGAAGGCGCGTTACTTTGACCCTAATAGTTTGAAGAAACGTGTTCTTAACCATGTCTTTTGAAGGAAGTGCGGAAAGCATAATCTTCAAAGTGGGGAAGAAAAGCTGCTGCGCTCGACTGCTGAGCGACAACGTGAAATGCCGCCGGTCGACCGCCAAGTGAGTAAACACTACCAAATCAGACTGTTTAGTCGTTTGAGACCCAATGGAGAATGAAATCAACCTTGCGCTTGTGATGTATATACATGGTCGACATCGACCGAACAAGGCCTACAGTATAGTACATTATAACATTTTATTGTATTTGCTACAACAGTATGGTTCAATATAGTATATTATCATCTATTAAAAATATATCAATACAATTAGCAGATATTGTTTAACACAAGATTCTTACCATCAATTTCTCCACCAGCGACCAAACTTCTATCGTGAACTGTCAAAAGAGCGAGTGTAATTATGCAGAGTGGAATACGCATTGTTTTCGTTAGCGGCACTGAAAGTCTGTAACTTTCACTGATACTTTTATACCTTTAAGGAACCTTACCAGAGTGCAACAATGACTATCAGCTAAGCTGTGATTGGTTGCGGGTATATACTGAGCAGGTGCACTTAATATGTGAATTTATTTTGCTTGCATCGATTTTTGTAGCATAAACTTTTTTCAAGTAAATTTAGGAGATGTATATTGTTGTATGTTAGGAGAGTGTTACTTATCTGCGTGTGCGAATACGTATTCTCACTACTACTTTAGCATTTAAAATTAATTTCTTAGATTTGTCTAGCTAGTTCCGGGAAACCTAAAAGCATCTTAGCCTACGTTCGGTTAATGACCTTGCGGAAATTTGCCTAGATCAGGTTTGTTCAATTTCATTCATACATCCATTCCCTGCATATTACAAAGTATTTATTCGCATCTTAGTAAATATATTTTCGTTGTGTCCATGTACATCAACAATGAGTCTGCTGTGATCTAACTAATTTAGTAAACATACAACCACCGCCGAAGTTATAAATAGTTCAGAATAAAGTCTGTTGTTCTTCGCTTTCTTTCTTTATTCGTTGTATTTTCTATGCATGTATTCGAGTGCAGAGTAGGCGTTTCGGTTATGAGAGAGAAGCTTCGTCATATCTAGTGTGTCAGTATGTAAAGCGACCAGATTAAAATTGCATTTATTTGTGCATAATTAAGCTGGCTGTGAACTGCACAGATCATAGTGGGCTCTGGCCTCGCTTATGAAAGAAAAGTGAAAGTATAATTAATTGATGCACCATTGCATAAGTCGTTAATTGCCTTGGTTGTTTTCATGTGTGATCAACATCAACTGGCGAATTAGCCAGCTTGCGTAATCCATGCTCACACTATTGTTTGAACGCTGCAAATTTAGACGCCAGATAGTACCGTATGCCTACCCTTTTTATTCATTCAAACGACTTATCCTGGAGTATAAGTTGCACAACTGCATATCAATTATGCATATGACTGCCAGAAGTTGTTGAATATTATGGTAGAAATTACTTTTTGCCAAACCAACCACATAGAAATCGAATTAGTTTTGATCCCAGAAACTTCCTTTTAAATTGGATTCCACATGAGCCAATGGATAAGAAGTTTAAACTAAACATTTTCTCAATCGTTTCCAGATCGTGCTACTAGAACGTAAGGTGATTTACTCTGTCACCTTCTCCTAGACGTGCGACCTTCGTGTTAATCCCGGCCAACCAGTTTTTTACTTTTTCTCAAAGGTGCCTATCAAAGGATCTTCTACTTTGGCGGTAAGTCGGTTTTCCTTAGGTTCAATCGCTAGGTCTCCAGTTGTAATGTTGAACCAACAAATATAATGGTTTTCAATTGTTACTCTTACCTTTATCTTTATTGCAAACACTTGACGAATGCTCTGTGGCAGATAAATAGCCACTAAATTTGGGTGCTAATAACTTGGGGATTTTTGATAGTCACAGTCCCCAGCTCTCAATGGCGAAGCCATAGTTATAGAACACTTACCTTGAATGTTCACAGTTTGCAGTTCACAGTTGTCGTCAATTACTACTTGAATGCAACTATTTGTTTTCAAAGCAGTTTACCTCCGAGTAATACAAGTGACTTCAGGTTTAATATATTACGAACAAATTTGTGTCTATATAATTAAACGAAGACGAAAATACGTACTGTTGGTATTGCAAAACGTAATCGCTTTCACTTATCACAAGTGCAAAATAAAAAACGCATGTTCACACGCTTACACAAGATTTTAAGCAAACAAAATTGCAAATGTCGAAGCCTAGACGAGTCAAGCATCTCGTCCTGATAAATCTCGGAATTATTAGGCTTTCATAATCACGATTTATCAAAGTGAAATAGCAATTAGAATGGTAAACGTCTTCCGTATTCACGCAGACAACATTTCTTCATATTCGAATGTTGTTTTATAATCCATTCAAAATTGTCAAATTTACTCCAAGCGCTGAAGTTACTCCGGAATGGGGATGCAGACTTTACACAAGTTTAAGATTGTCAAACGTTTATAATCATTGAACAATCCATAAAAGTTTTCTTGTTGATGAACCTGATTAGCGAATGTTTGCCACTGTTGGATAGGGTTGGTGCGAACAACCAGTTCAATCACATGAGCGAAAACGCAGGTAGATGGAGTTCAACCCATAATATTGAACAAACATACTCATTTGCATGCATTTCCATCACACACCCACACAAGGCACGATCATGTAGGTACAATATAATCAACATCCACATGTCAAAACAGTGGACTAATTGTAATTAAGATTTTTGCGTGTATCCAAATGACGTGTGCAAACATCCAGTTTCGGTTGTGGGATTTGAGTGATTCAAATGAATAATAATGAGGAACATTATATCACAGATAATTGAAATTTGACAACAAAAACCAATTGAAAATTCACTCAGTTGAGAGTTCCATCCAGTGTATTCTACCAGTCCAGAAACGACGTTTCTCGTTCGCCATTTATAAATAATATCGATGTAAAACAAACACGAAAAACAGTTCACCCCAGAAATAAATTTTAATAAATATTAGATAAATCTTTCATTGCATATGCTGATTTCCTTCCTTCACGTTTAAGCGGATTCGTGTTGAATATATGATGCACGATTTATACAATCAACATTTAATGTGTTGATCGTGTGTTGTTCATTTTAGCGATAAATCGATTCAAGAGAGCACCGGTCACTTAGATCACGATGAAGTGAATATTAGCAACTTTAGTTCAGTGAACCGGTTGTTATTGTCACCATGTATTAATCACCGTAAAGATTGACCTCGGAACACTACCGCTTTTTCATTCAAAGTATCGCTGAATCCGTGTTTTTATCTCAAGAAGAGTGTGTGATTTGTTTTTTATCTTAAACCTGTTTTAAACGGTGAGTGCATGATTTTTCCGACCGTCGTTGATTATGCAAAAACAGAATACAAAAGGTGGCTTCTTACGTACAGACTGGCACAATGATACATTTCGAGTGATTTACGGTACACTAAGAGTGTTTTGCTTCTATTTGCGATTTTGTACGTTTCTTATGCGCATAACGTCTTTTTTCTATTACTTGACACATTCAAACTCACCACTGATAAATGTGCGTTGACCAACAAGCACAGTGGGTCGAAGTATAATGTTCCAATCAATAGTAATGACGCGTTTGAAGTGCGAAGGATGACAATGCTCGAATTATAAGTCAATTCAACAAGCTTGCGTGCAAGAAATGCACTAGTATAACGATGAGCTTCTTGTAACTACTTGAACTAATAGCGTTTACCATCCCATTTTACACGTTTGATACTAATTCGCTGATTTCATGGTTGTTCATAGAAAGAGTGGTTTTGCGAATATGCTCTCATTTCCGTTCTACAAGCGTTGTCCTGTGTGGCTCGGCGTAACATCTCCTAATAATCTGTGATAGGAGTGAATTCGAGTGACTGGATCCTCAAAACTAGTTTGATTCGGGCGGATGGTGCAACAAGTCCATGAAGGCGGTTCATCTAATGGAACGTTAAACTTCTCTCTGACAACTGCAACGGCATCGTTGTCTACATTTATTGACCGAGCTGTTCCTTTAGTTTTAACGGCACCTGTTACACAGGAAACTGTATTGAAAAGCCCCGGATTTCATCGACTACTGTAAACAAAGTGATGCGATTGTCAATGAGCGTTTATTTGATAATATGATTATTTCTGATCGACGTTACCGTCTAGAAATGAATGTACTTATCAATCTATGTTTTCAAATATAGTTTTGATGGCAGACTTCAAATTAATCTCACAATAATTTCAAACTAGATTTTCATTTCACTTGAGCATTGACCCGATACAGTGCGCTAACCCTGTGAGAGAAAACAAGACATCACCGCACAAATACTATCGATTTTAGCTAACCCATCATTCGTTTGTGGATCGCGCAACGATCATACTCTGCGTGTTTCTTTTAAGAGGGCTACGTATGCTTTGCGGATTCGATGTCTCTATGAGTATGGACTTCTATTTACGACAACGCAGAAGGGATACTGTTTCAACTTCGAATGACTGTTGGTTACGCAACCAAAGTGTTTGTGTCAGATATTTCACCCTGATTTCAATTTATGCGTAAATACTGGTACGCATCGCTCATCGCGTGCGATACGTTCCGAAAACTCCGGAATAATGAGAACAGCGCGAAATTGCAGAAATTAGCTTAGGACATTAGGGACATTGCCCCTCAATGTTAACTGACTTATAAAATTATTCAAAAATATTCGAGACCGATCGCGAGTCCATAATCATCAAAATAACGTATGCAATAAATCGGTTATAGTAAGTTTTTGGTGACGTTTCGCTTCTGAACACAGAAGCTTCATCAGACCCAGGGTGTTGGTACGAACAGTGTTCAGTTTAAAATGGCATTCTCTTGAAACAGCGTAGATCTTAATAGCGTGAACGTGATAAGACGGGGTGTGAAATCTTATAGGGAAAGACTTCACGCCGTGGCTGTTAAAATAACAAAGGCTGGGGTGAACAAGGTGAACAAGGTGGATGGGCGGATATCTAAACAAACTGGCGTTGGTTATGCAGCCGATAAGGATGAACGAACATCACACATAATACACATATGATTACGTAAGCAGTGTGTGGGCAGACGCTGACATTTGCAATTAATATACAACTAGGGATGAACACAGCAATTAGGGGTGTGATCGAATATCTTGATCACCGCTGTCTAGCTTAGAGAACTCAGGATTAGTCAAGAGAATGCCGTTTAAAGCTGAACAATGTTCGTCACAACACCCTTGGACTGACGAAGCTTCTGTGTTCAGAAGCGAAACGTTACCAAAAACTTACTATAACCGATACATTGCAACTTTGTTTTCATGGTTAACTGACTTAATTTATGACACTGTGGTCTACAAAAACGACAAACGGATGGAACGGTTGCTAAATGATTCCGATTTACTGAGAATCCACCAACATTTGAAAATGTTTTGAATGCACAAAGTAAATTTGTTATGTACTGGATTCTAGAGACAGTTGTGCCAGGTGATCAACTAGATAGTACGAGAGACCAATCCCTCTGAGACAGAGAACAGAACAACCCAGGATGGTAATTAAAATGACCCAGGCGAGATTCTTGGCACAGCTTCTCAGGACCTTATTATCTAAAGATCAGAACGGGGTGTGCGATGTAGGCAGCAAAGTAGACCGTGCAGAGTATGACAACGTATGCTCGGATAAGGACATTTAAGCGTAGGGTTACAACATGCCACAGTATGCAAACGCACTGTTCCGATAAGGAAATTAACTAGGTCACACGCGTCTTGGGTGAGGTCGCACCACTTAACATCTCCCCTCGTAAACGTTTCGTACTTTGTCCTCCTAGGGCCAGCCTGTGACCTCGATGCCAGTTCGCGAATTCTCTCGCCTCTCATAAGCTTAACTTGATGTAATGTTTCGGTGGTTTCTGTGGTTGGAACGAAGAATCCGGAGGATATTAATATTTTGTGCTCTACAGAACTGTTCTTCAATCTTTGTGTCAGTAACACCTTCTTTCAAACAAAACCACAGCATAAAGTCTCTTGGAAGCATCCTCGCTCTAAGCATTGGCATCAGCTTGATCTTATTCTTGTTGAGCGTACTAATATAGGAAGAGTGCTCCTCACTAGATCATATCAAAGCGCAGACTGCGACACTGATCATTCACTGGTCTGTGCAAAACTGAAGCTCCCCCACACGAGATTTCACCGCACCAAATTGTCTGCTAAGCCTAGGATAGACGTCACTCGCATGTGCGAACCTAATCTAACTGCGAGATTCGCAAAAGCCTTCACGGACGAGTTCAACAAGACAACCCCACTTGAATCTGCTTCAGAAAACTGGGAATTGATAAAAAGCTGCATATGCCGAGTCGCACTTTCCACTTTCGGTCCGAAGAAAGCTCGAACTAGCGACTGGTTCGAAGCAAACGCTTCTGAGATGACTGCTGTGCTGGATGAGAAACGCTCAGCATTCTTGAGGTTCAAAGGTATGCCAACAGATGAAAACTTACGTCTTCTAAGAGCAGCTAGAAATAAGGTCCAACAGACTGCAAGGCGTTGTGCAAACGACTATTGGACTGAAGTTAGCCTCAATATCCAAAAAGCTGCGGATACCGGCAATTTTCACGGTATGTATGATGGGATCAAGAGAGCCATTGGCCCAAACAAACTTAAAACGGCTCCCATTAAGTCTTTATCTGGTAAGCCGATTGTCGACAAAACTCAACAGATGGAAAGATGGGTAGAGCACTTCTCCTCCCTCTACTCTAGGGACAGTACGGTTCTACCGCATGCACTTGAAAATGTCGAACGGTTGCCGACCATTGAATATCTAGATACCCCTCCTACACTTGATGAGCTCAATAAGGCAATCGACCGCTTAGCGAATGGGAAGGCCCCTGGTGACGACGGAATTCCACCTGAGCTCAACAAATGCGGTAGAGAAGCATTATTACAGCCTTTTCACCATTTGCTTCTTCAGTGCTGGCAGGAGGGGGCTGTCCCACAAGAGATGCGAGACACAAAGATAATCACGCTATTTAAGAATAAGGGTGACAGAGGCGACTGCAACAATTACAGAGGAATCTCCCTTCTGAATGTTGTAGGCAAATTGTTTGCTAAAAGTCGTACAGATCCGGCTGCAAGTTTTAGCTGATAGAATTTACTCCGAATCTCAATGTGGCTTCCGCAAGGGAAGATCAACCGTTGACATGATCTTCTCCCTGAGACAACTTCAAGAAAAGTGTCGGGAACAGCGTATGCCATTATACGCTGTTTTTATTGATTTAACTAAGGCATTCGACTACGTCAGCAGGGAGGGTCTCTTCAAAATGCTCGATCTGATAGGCTGCCCCCCAAGGCTGCTGAGACTCGTTATTTCGTTCCACTCAGGCATGAAAGGCTCAGTCCATTTTAACGGTTGCAGTTCAGAAGCATTTGAAATTCGCCGAGGCGTCAAACAAGGGTGTGTTCTTGCTCCCACGCTGTTCGGCATTTTCTTTGCTCTGCTTCTGAAGCACGCTTTTAAGACGAGAACAGAAGGCATTTACATACGCACGCGAAGTGATGGCAAGCTTTTCAACCTGAACCGGTTGAGAGCACAAACCAAAGTACGGGATGTGATAATCCGTGACCTGTTGTTTGCCGACGATGCAGCCTTTATTGCTCACTCCCAAGAGAACCTACAGTCGCTAATCGACTGTTTTTCGTCGGCATGCAAAGACTTCGGTCTAACAATCAGCATGAGCAAGACCAAAGTCCTTTGTCAAGGGACTGTATCGCCGCCAATCATCACTGTTTGAAACTGTCAGCTCGAACCAGTACATCATTTCACATATCTTGGTTCAACCATTGCGGACAACCCCTCGCTAGACACGGAGATTGATAAGCGGATTGGCAGAGCAGCTGACATTTTGTCCCGATTGAACTCTCGTGTTTGGGGTAACCGCAAGCTGACTGTAAAGACACAGATGATGGTATACAGTGCGTGCGTACTAAATGCTTTACTGTACGGCAGTGAAACCTGGACCACCCACGCAAGACACGAACGAAAGCTGAATGCTTTCCCTCTACGAAGCATTCGTCGTATCTTAAACATATCGTTGATGGACAGAGTGACTAATGCTGAAGTGCTTTCAAAAGCTGGTCTAAAGAGCATGTTCACCCTATTACGTCAGCGCCGCCTGCGGTGGCTTGGTCATGTCTATAGAATGGAAAATGGTCGTATTCCGAAAGATCTACTCTACGGTGAGTTGCACTTAGGAAGTCGACCATTGGGCAGACCGCACTTGCGGTACAAAGATGTTTGCAAAAGAGATATGAAAGCTTTTGACATTGACCCCGCAAGCTGGGAAGAACTTGCTCTTGACCGCTCACTTTGGAGGCATTGTGTTAAGCGTCGACTGCAAGCCGGGGAGGAGCAAATACAGCTCCTGGCTGC
>JACCGJ010009321.1:0-28982 GCA_013407085.1 Atriophallophorus winterbourni | reverse complement strand
CGCGTCAGCGTCACCTCCTCACTCGTGTAAACTACAAAAAGTATCCAATGTTTTAAAACATAATTAGCGATGGGGAAATAACGAAATATCAAGTAAAGTAAAACGAAGTATTAAAGAAACAATCAGTTTCAACGTCAAATAACACAATAACAAAATCACGTGAATTGATGCAGATGATTATGATTTATAAGTTGATGTTTAAACTTGTGTTCATTGAAAGCAAAAACAAATGAAATATCACAGTTGAAGCTAACGTTGAATACGACTGGCCCGATATCCCAATCAGAAGCATGTGTATATCCGTGTCCATGAATTGTTTAAGTTTATAACCTTAAAAATCCAACAAATATTTCTTGTTTAGGCCGATCAAGATTTCAATATGTTGATCAGTGAATGTTATTTCAAGATTGTTGACTACTGAGATACGTGGGGCGCTTTTTCCTACAATAAATTTTCGAATGCTATTTAATGAATGGGATGAATTAGTTGCCCTTGATTCTGCAGAGTGACAGAGTAGCTTCGAGATCTGCCGGTGGCGTTGCTGTATAGTTTAAGGAACACCTGATTGTGAAATTATTGGGGAGGTTTTAACATGATGCTGCAAATGCTGAAAGCATATAGCGTTGGGTGGAGTATAGCACGGGGCTGCAGCACTGCGGGTCATTTAACGCTCACCAGACGCTGACGATCCTGAGTTAATAATAATAATAGTAATATTATATATTCTTGGACATCCAAAGCGTGCAATATATGATCAGTTTATCAAAATTTAAACAGGAAAAGAAAATAGAACAGTGCCATTGACCAAGGTGAGTGGGATTTTTAAACATTTTTTCCTGTTCAATAGTGTAAATAAATATACAGTAGGTAAGAAAAAATTTTCAATGTCAAATAGAAATAAAATTTGATTTAAATTATGTCAAGATTTACGAATGGCAAAGATGCAAGAAACAAATGGAGAACAGAAATGGAAGGTAATTGAGGAACAATTGGTGCGAATTGTAATAAAGTTGTCATAAAGAAATTGATAAATAAATTACATATGCATTAATTCATGTTTTTACGGAGAGGTTGGTTGGAAAGATTGAAAAGGGAACATAAATCCATCAAAATAAGAAAATCTAAGAAATTGTGGGGGGTGAGAGAGGGTGTGGCTAATAGCAGGGAGTAGGCAGTAGGGTGCTGTGCTCCAATACTCTTGAAGAATTGTCGACGAATCGAACCAAAATTTGTTTACCAGCCGGATTTTCGTTATCTGCAGGAGAGTGAGTCGCATACGGATGAAATCTCGGGCGGATAGATTTCGAGCCAACTACGATGATCCTTCGTAATTTGAAGACACTGGAATATAATGAAAGATTTTCTCTTCACCAGCACGGTGAGAGGTCATCGAAGTAAAATAGTACATCATTTAAGAAATAAGAATTTACATTAAAAAACATGTTTTTTTAGTTTTTTACGTTTTTAATTTTTTTGTATATTTTAATTATTTTGCACGTTTGGATAAAAATGTGACTTTTCTAGGCCTCATGCGAAATAAAAGACAGTTATATACATAATGGTGTATAGAAAAATGTTACCGAAGGCAATGTTGAGATTTATTAGTGTAAAAGCATTTCAAGGCGCCGGTAACCTGACACTTGAATGGCCAGTTATCCAGAGAATACTATCTGACCTCATGATATACTAATATATGCAGAAAGATGTGGATTTAGAAACCTGGGATCCCATGAGAGTATAGAATGTCTAGAGAAGAGTTTATCTTAAGGATTTGGGATAGTGAGTGAACGGTAAGATTTCCTACAAGCGTTTTAAATTTTCGTGTAGATGTGCACATACGGAAATGTAGAGGAAGAAAATTTCAAAGTTGTGGATATCTAATTAAAAAGAAGTTACGTCTAACTTTAGTCTTGTTCGATTGCGCAGATCATATTGAATATAATCGCTAAAGCGCATGCCAGACTGAAGCCTTACTCGCAGATGGGTAATGATTCGGAAGAAAACAAGCAGATTCAGACAAATTCTGCGTAGCATAGAGGTTCGACACTCAGGAAATTACACCTTTCAAGACGAGGCAAAGGGTTAGAATATGTAACATTCGTAACGTGAGTAACGTATATTCCACCCGTTTCGTAGTTCGGCAAATTCAAAACCACAATTCGGATGTTATACGGTACTGTAATTAGCAACAATTACAACAATGATTATACAAACCTCAACTTTATAGGAACGTACAGCAAACAGTAGAGCCAAAATACACCGGAATCAATTATATCAAACTCAAACAAGTTCAATGACGACCTGAGATATAAATATAATCAAAGGAGTTACCAAAATTGCCGTCCAAAATGTCTGTCAAATACAAGACACCCAAAAGTGGTGTCAAAATACAAGCCAATTACAAGTGCCCAAAATGGCAACCAAATTCAACAACAATGACCGACAATGGCATAAACAATGAATTAAAACAAAAGTTTCACCAAATATGTGAGCAGAAGATTTCCAATAAGACAATTACAAAAAGCAAAGTTTAAGTTCTAAATTCTGAAGAGAAAACGAACAAAACCCAAATTCAAGTCACAAAAATCGAAATTGTATAAAAGTCAAAAGTAGAAAGGAAAAAGAAGAATTTCAAAGCTACTTAACACGTAACATGCCTCTTACATCTCCCATCAAATTCTTCCATGGAGTGTGAATGTGTAATCAACTTAGCTAATGTGTCTGTAACCTGCAATCCATAAAGCAAAAGAGGCACAATAGAATAAAGCAAGTGACTTTATTTAGTGGCGAGTCACACACGCCACGTCGCATCACCATCACTGGACACATGTGGCTTTTTATAGGGAAAACGTTTGCTAGACTAAGACCCACCACGTCCTTCGGTTCTGCCACTCTCCTACAACAAGCTTATGTATGCTATCCAACCCGAACGAGCCTTGTGCTTTTCATCCTCAAACAGCGACATCTCACGCCAATTAAACAAACCTAATCTGCAAAATATTATTAGTGTATCATGAGTTCGAAACACAAATGGCTCCTCAGGTACACAACGGAACACTTTACTCAAATCATATGGATTTTCATGGCTAACATCTGTCGCCCCTATTTCGGCTGATTCAGTGTCATGTGAACCAGGCTAACTATTCATTTTGGCTGAATAGGTGTCAGGTGAGCCAGGCTTGCTCTCCATCGTATCTGAATTAGTGTCGGGAAATTCAATCACAGAATCCGACCGAGCTAATTTACTGTCAGGTAACTCCGCTTCCTGAGCACAACCGACAACACAAACTTGAAACATCCTTCAATTTTACACCAACAGAAACCATTTCTTGACAATTGACGAGGCTAACAGGCCTTGCTATGGAATCTTTCAGACAACATTCGCACAACTAACCAAATCGACTCCAATCAATACGAGCTCGACGTGACACAATATCTGTGAGTTGCTGAAACGTAATTTCTAATCCCTCGCAGTATATAGCGTTCTTCAGATCAGCCCATTGTTGCTGGAACGTCTCCGGTAAAATATGCACAATATACTGCAAAGTGTCATTTGCATTCAAAACCGCCTGGCATTCTAATAGAGTGAGTGCAACCTAACATTTATGCATTGACAAAGCAAGAATCGCGAAGCCTTCTGACTGGCCAATCAATCGTTTGGCATCTTTCAATAACTCATCTAAAACTAAGTGGGCCACGAGACAAGGAAGACCTGATGTTCGTTTATGACAGGTGCCGTGAGTTAATTTCAAGATTGTAGCATCAGCAATCGCTCAATCTTGCTCCAATCCAAGTGCCTGTTTAGAAGGTGCACAGTTACAGTCGAGTCCAAGTCTACCAACTGATGGAGACTCGAAATCGACTGTGCGATCCTTTAGGGACCGAACCGCTCCACACACTAATATTGCTGAACGTTCGTGCATCAGACTTTTACAATAATGAAAATATTTAAGGACAAAATGAATGAACGTCACCGTGTGTTCAACAAAAATCTTGTGAAAGGGATCAAGCTTCAATGTTCCAATCCGCACAGATTCACTCTGATAATAGATCAGGTTCGTTCTCCGATTTTGACGACGAAGCTGAGCGTCGACCAAGTTCAATACTGCTTCTATTGCAACGAAACAAAACGAGTATTTTCTCCGGTTGAGACAAATACTGCAACAGTCAAAAGTCAGGTTGTGATGCGAATCCAATTGAAACGATCTAAGTTTACCACAGTAATTTCTCCGGTTGAGAAAATACGGTACAAATCAAAAGTCGAACTGTTGCAATTCCAAGTTGAGTACTGCTTCTAGGAACCAAGTTGAGTACTGTAACGTCCGTGACGTGAGTAACGCGTATTCCACCCATTTCTTAGTTCGACAAATTCAAAACCACAATTCGGATGTTATACGGTACTGTAATTAGCAACAATTACAACAATAATTATACAAACCTCAACTTTATAGGAACGTACAGCAAACAGTAGAGCCAAAATACACCGGAATCAATTATGTCAAACTCAAACAAGTTCAATGACGACCTTAGATATAAATATAATCAAAGGAGTTACCAAAATTGCCGTCCAAAATGTCTGTCAAATACAAGACACCCAAAAGTGGTGTCAAAATACAAGCCAATTACAAGTGCCCAAAACGGCAACCAAATTCAACAACAATGACCGACAAGGGCATAAACAATGAATTAAAACAAAAGCTTCACCAAATATGTGAGCAGAAGATTTCCAATAAGACAATTACAAAAAGCAAAGTTTAAGTTCTAAATTCTGAAGAGAAAACGAACAAAACCCAAATTCAAGTCACAAAAATCGGAATTGTATAAAAGTCGAAAGTAGAAAGGAAAAAGAAGAATTTCAAGGCTACTTAGCACTTAACATGTCTCTTGCAGAATAGCCCAAAGTTATTATGGTTAAAATACGTTGAAGTCTCTCTAAGAGAAAAGAATCACGCCTCTACATGTTCTTGAATCAATCAGCATGGTATTACTGGCGATTACAGGGTTCTTTGATATCTTAATGCTCCCGATATATACTGGGTGGATTTAGTTTCGAGGGATGAACCGCTCCAACAAAAATTCATAGATACGATTTTTGAACCAAATTTGGTGCAGAATATAAACGATCACATGAAGATATGTGTCACACAATTTCTTTTGATATTGGATCAAGTAGTCACATCCAGATTTTATGATGTTAAGAATCTATCGATCGAGACCCGTATCAGTTGCAGCGATCAGTGTTCTTTATTGTTCTTTCGGAATACAGGTTTTCAACCTAGATTAAGAACGAACACCCGGAGAAAATACTTGAAATTAGACACAAAGATTCTTATAATGTCTCTAGATTCAAGAATCAAGATTCAATATTTATGGTTGAAAAAGCAAATAACTTTACAATAACCACATAGTTAACCTATTAGTATGGATGTAATTATATATAAACAAAATAAAGATAAATGAAACGATGAATATATATTAATATTGATCATGTTAAGCATTGCTTTGAGATCCAAGAATAACATTTTTTTATTTTTTTATTCAAAGTTACATGTCTTTTTGGAGCCATGGTTTCCAGGCTTGTGCGGTATAATCTAGAATCGGATGTATGTATGTTCCATCACGATAGAAAAACACCTCGGCGAAAACCGTCTAAATATCCGCCGTAACATGCCGAGCAGCTGATACACGCTTATGTGAAAGGCTTCGCATTACAGACCATTCCCAAACTACTGCAAATCCAGACACTCAGGTGATTTTTTTCTTCGGTACAATCCAGGTGTTTGTCACCGAGCTTGTATTAATAGGAAAAGCCAAGGTCCCGACCGCTATGAATGATCTGAGACTTTCGATTATTTAGCATTGCTGATTTATCTCCATACTTTTATATCGTCAGCAAACAATACGATCTTACTGTCGTTTTGTTTTGGTACACCGTTCATATAGTCTGGGAACATTGTGGGTCCAAGCACTAAGCCTTGTAGAAAACACTAGCTACATCGATTTTCTTCTGTAATAGGACCGTCCACACGAACTATGTTGAGGTAATCAATTATCAATTCATTTAGTCTTTCAACAATACAGTGTTTCTTTAGCTTGTTCAAGAGTAAATTATGATCAACTATCTCGAAATCTTTAGAAATTTCCACGTAGCGCGCATGAAAACAGCCCCGCATCTACAACCCTCGTCCAATCGTCTAAGCTTGTCAGGAAATTTGTAAGACAAAAGCGATTTCTGCAAAATCCATTTTCAGCAACTGCCAAAAGTTGGTTCGTTTCCAAATGTCGCACTATTTCTGCGTTTATTATTCGCTCAAATATTGTTGATACGGAAGACAGCAATGTCACCGACCCGTTATTCTTAACTTCAGAACGGCAACCACCTTTGCAAATGGGTGTAATTTGTACTAGGTTTCAGTCTCTCGGTGCCACACCAGCTTGGATTAAATTATTAAACATGCAACATAGAGGTTAAGATCGCTGCGCACGACAGATTTTTGAGCAGCTTTGGACATATCTCGTCTGGTCCAGGATATTTCTTTACGTTTAATTTTCGTAAATGCTGCGCTACCATCATCGGAGTTATCAATACTTCACTCAAGGTCGGTCGGTCAAGTCGAATGAATTGTACTTTATCCTTGATTTCGGTGCAAAATCTCCGGCATAAAAGTCTGCTAACAGGTCATCAGACTAAATAGCTGGTCACTCCCTTCATGCAAGAATAATAATACATATTGGTTTATCTTTTTGGGTAAAATCGGACTGCTTAAAAATGACGCCCCATGGATGACTGGATGATCCACCGCTAAAAGTCCGCATGGTTTGATAGTATTATTCATAAATGAATGAAGAAAACACGGTTGTTATGGTGGAAGATTTTTTTCGGTGGATACACCGATGATTATGAAGCCTACAAAGTTATCCGCTTAAGTGTACCTACCTGAAATGGGAAAAGGGGAGAAATATGAAACTCCTTTTGTGGACGAAGCAGATTCAGCGCCTAAAGGCTTGTTTGTTTACACTAGGCGTATAACTAAATTTTCTCAGCCGGTACCTTGCTTAAAATCTATGAGATGAACGTAATAACAGTTCTTCCCGTCTCTAAGTACAGTTCGATTTACACTGAGAAGATGTTTCCTATTTCACTGGTTCATGACTGCAGCGCCGAACTACTTGATATCTCGATCTAGCGAGAGATGGTGCAGTATTTAATTGAAGGACTCGCTGTACACTCAGCACTTGGTCCAGATGGAATACACCCAATGATTTTAAAGTTATTGACTGGTATCATACAAAAACCAATTGCGCATATCCTAAGTTTATCCATGAGATGCGGTAGGTCACCATAAGATTGGAAGTACGGCAATATGAAGTCAATTTATAAGGGCGTAAAACAAGTGATCAGGCTAACTACCGACGGATTACCTTCACTTCCGTGGTAGGAAAGACTCGGGTAAGACTTATGAAAAACAGATCTAAGATTTTTTGTTTAAAACCAGTCAGCTAACAATTGCTCAACGTAGTTTTACGCAAAGACGATCGTGCGCATTTAATCTCATCTGTGTTTACGAGCATTGGTGTGCTAAACTTGGTCTATGATACGCGGTAGTCTCTGAGTTCATTGATTTCAGTGAGGCTTTTGTCCGTGTCCTGTTCAAACGTAATGAAGCTCAGATTCACCGATTACACGTTCAACTTCCAGTGATTCTCGGAAAACCAAGGCATGTGAAACATGATCAATAATTTCCAAAAGCTTTGTACAATCAGATTATAGTATGTACATTTGCAATAACAATTTGTTCAAGGTCATTTGTTTCAGCGGAATTTAACGTTCAATAAATATAAACGTAACGGTATTTAAAGTTATTTTCAAATAATCGGTACGTGATCTGATATAGTACGAAAACACAGTTATTGAAAGGAAAAGACTAGAATGTTTTCGGCAAAACTGATGATCAACAGATAAGGAACATCGAAGATGCGCGAAGAATCTCGATTGTTAATGTTCCAAAATTTTTCATTTTGATTGTTTTAAATAGATTGATCTTTCCTGAACATGAACCGTTTTCTTGTCCGCTAGGCGAAGGTGATTTATTTCACTACTTTGAGGTCTGGGGGCCAGTTTCATTTTGTTGCGGATTGAGAATTTCGCTGTGAAGAAAATACTCAGAAGCGAGAGAATGTTGTTTCGAACGTTATGAACATTTATTTAATATCAATACCGAGGAATGCCATTATCATATAAATCATCAGGTAGAACATTTAAATTAAGAAGATTGTGAATTTTTTCTATGGTAAGAAATGAAGCTAGATGTGATTTGAACCCGTTTGAAGAGGAACTGACTATAGTTAAAAAATAAGAATTGTCTACTTTTTTCTAATGATCACAATTTGTGGGATACCGTAAGCTCTTGTGTGAAAGTACAATTTTCCAAAACGAATTGGACGAACTGCTCGATTAGACAGTAAATTAGCATCTTCCTATGTACAGTTATGCTTTTGAGGCCAAGCACGTCGGAAGGTGCGTAATTCCCGGCATGGGTTGATATCGAACGTGACCTGGTTAAAATTGTGACACGGTGGCCTAAATTCCAAGAGGTTACAAACCGTTCTATTAGTAGGTAGTTCTCGGTGATTACAATTTTGGAATATGGTTGTTCAGTAAACTTTCCAAAAACTAAAGGAGAACGTGACCAGCTGGAGATAGTGCAACGACGGGCGACTTAAAGAGTACAAGGTCAAAATAAATTCCTTAAGTGGAGGGAGTTCAATGCCTCAAATTCATGCTGCTCAGTACTTTGCATGTCCACTATGAATAGCTGCTAACTCGTCGCATATTACTGAGCGCCTATGGTTACGAGCTGCGCGAGATTTTTCCTCTCGTAGAGTTCTCAAGAACCCGTGACCATGCTCTACAGCTCCAAAAGCGAAATACACCAAGCCTAACACAATGATTTTTGACTTGTGGAATGCGCTTGCGGAAGAGGTTATTTAAGTACGATCTGAAAATCAGTTCATCTGCTAGTGGAGAATGTAATGCTTGTAATCACTAGGAAGCTGTACAACACTGGACAGGATTTTTTAACTGAGGTATTCCTGGACATTTTTTAGAAAAAGAGAGGCAGCTTACAAGGGATTGACCCTCTGTCGTCTATCCAGCAGATAAGAAAACAAAGACATGAAAATAGTTCACATATTGCTACTCTGTTGAGTCTTGTGAAGAAATTTCTGTAATGATTTGAACTTAAAGATCCACCTTTCGGTTGGTGAGCAAAGAATTATTTTATCATTGAATATCTAAGGAATGCTAAACATGATGATAATAATAATAATAATATATATATTCTTGGACATCCAAGGCATGTAATACATGATCAGTTTATCAAAATTGGAACAGCAAAAGAAAAATATAACGGTGCAAATGTATGAAGTGAGCGGGATTTTTAAACATTTTTTTCCGTTCAATAATGGGAACGAATATACAGTAAGTAAGAAAAAATCTTAATATCTAATAACAATAAGGTTTCATTTAAATTTTGTCAGAATTTACGAATTGCAAGGATGGGAAAACATGGGAACATAAATGGAATTTAATTATGGAAAAAGTGGAGTGAATTGTAATAAATTGTCATAAAAAGTTGATAAATAAATTATATATGCATCAATCCATGTTTTTCTTACGGAAAGATTGGTTGAGAAGATGGAAAAGTGAACATAAATCCATCAAAATAAGAAAATCTAAGAAATTCTGGGGGATGAGAGAGGGTGTTATTAATAGCATGGGAGTAGTGTACGCTGTGTACTCCAATACTCTTAAAGATTTGTCGACGAATCGAGCCAAAATGTGTTCACCAGCCGGGTTTTCGTTATCAGCAGGAGAGTGAATCGCAAATGGAACAAATCTCGGACGGATAGATTTCGAGCCAGTTTCAGTGATGGTTTGGTATTCGAAGACACTGGAATATAATGAAAGATATTCTCTTCACCATCATGATGAGAGGTCATCAAAGTAAAATAATTCATCATTTGAAAAAAATAAGAATGTACATTAAAAACATAATGATTTTCAGGGTTTTTGTTACTTTTTTTATTTTTAGCAGATTTTATTGTTTTGCAAGTTTGGATAAAAATGTGACATTTATAAGTTTCATATGAAATAAAAGACAGATATATACAAAATGGTGTATAGAAAATGTCATGGAAGGCAATGTGACAAATGGACAAATGTGATGCAAGTCCCAACCTATGACGAGACATGCATAGACCCTGTATACAAAGGATATACTGATCAATAGTTGTCAAAAAGTTTATGTACAGACAAACAAAAATCTGTAAATTCACGAATAAAGTTTAGTGGTCAAATGTCCAGTTCAGTTCTGATTGTACAGATAAGTAAGTCACTAACGAGCCAATCAAGCGTGTAGAATTTCTTTTGGTGGAAAGCTGCGGAAAATCACACCACTGCAAATACGTTTTTTTCCTTCTTTCCTTTTCAACCAGTCGACGATCGGACGCTAAGAGGTTATCCAAAATACAATTAGTGAGCATCCCGTTTTAATCGATGATGGAAAAAGAAAAAGCAGTTTCACGTCCCAAAGCAAGGTGAGGGGTTAGGTGAAGAAGAATAGTGTATTAAAAATAGAAACTTTAGCACTTATATTTCGAATCTTCTTATATGACCCTTTTGTGGTTATTCGTTTATTGCGTTGTTTGTTTAATTCGAATTGATTCTTAACAAAATACACTTTTTGTATGTGAATATAATATAGAACAATTAGACGTTGTCGTCTAGCATGATGGAGACGTTTATGTGCTCCGTTTCGTATGTGAATTCCGATTAACGGTTTCGCCAACATTTTCAGCGCATTCTGCATCTTGGTTTCCATCTCATAACCTTTTCGGTGTGTATTTAACTCATTATCATTGGACTTAGCTGGATCTTCCGTTGGACTATTGCTTTTTAGGTCTTTTGGTCAGTTCTTTTCATTTTTGTTGTATTTTTTGTTGTGCAAATATTTTTGGTCCACTACATAATCGTTGAACCCTACAAACTCTTTTTTTCTTTTCGATAAATTCATATTTGTTCATTTCTAGTATATCTTTATGGAATGCCCTGTTAGTACCCTATCATGAGCGAATTCTCTATATGGAATATTTTTCCCATTCAAAAATCACAGCATATTTCCTGCACATTACCGTGTGTGTATTCTTTCAATCTCCGCTATTGTTCGGCTAAACTAAAGCTATTTATCGTATTATGACATCTTGGATGAATCGATTATGTCTTCTCACGTGATGTGCCAGCTTCCTATTGATGTCGCATAATTGATCAGTGAACTTATTTGTGCCATGCTTGAGGATAAACCATACGGGAGTTTAAAAGATTGATGAAAGAATTTTAAAACTGTTGTGCTCTAAAAATCCTTACAACTGACATTTGGAATGTGCTTGCTGGTTTGATTACTTACGTATTATTCGACGAATAGGCATAAGCGGCTAAAAGATGCTCGAAGCAAAAAAGCCAACCGAATTACGGTAGATTATGCACCGATTAATCCCCACTGACCGTGTTCAAAATAAAAAACAAGCCGCTGAAATAACTCTTGCGATTAACTCGCTTTCATCGAAATACTTTAACCAATCACGCTCAAAATAGAAATCTTGACCAACCGAGAATCCCTGAGCGCATTAGTTAGTGCCACAAGAGATATGTAAATAAAGCACAAAAATGCATTTTCCCATGTTTGAAAACCGCGAAAATCAAAGATCACTCACTACCGGCGATTAATGGGCCTTATCCACCAAACCCTAAATGTCTTTTAACCGATGAAGTCCAAAGATAACTAAATCAATACGCACAGGATAAGTCGAAGAAATGGATGCCAGCTTGCGAAATACGCTCAAAATATTTTAGGATACAATAATCATAATTTCAACGCACAACATCAACAAAAATACACACGGTTGTAAAAATTACAATCGAAATTTGTATTGTCTCATATAAGGTTTCTTTCCTTATTTTATATATTTGATTGCTATCTCACATTACAATTAGACACACAATTTTCTGAAACCTACTCAATGTTGGCGATGAGATAAAATTGAATGACCACTATTGGCAGTTGTAAATTCTCTGCTGCGTACCTTCTAAGGTAACTAATGAGTCGTTTACTTTTGTGTTAGCTGAGTTCAGTTTGTACAACATGGTTTGTAGATTAAGTGCCAACCGATCTTCCAGATTTCCATCGCTTGTATGCCACAAAATATTGTATTTAATTTTCAAATCGGTCGAATATCTCCCGTTGAATCTAACACTGGTAATTGACTTCGGGTGGCTGAGTTACCTCCCAGGGTTATAGCGCTATCTGAGACCTGGGTGTCCGCGCTCGATGTGCCAATAAACATCAGCGAGCAGAATTTCGTCATTAGATACTATAGACCTGGCGATAGAAAAGGCGGTGGCTTTGCACATCTCTTGGAGTATGGTTTGCACAATACGGGCACGGGTATATCCCTAACCAGTGAAAACGTCCAAGTTGTTCCGAGTATCCTGACGTTCTACAAGTCAGCCCTCGCAATTGCTTGTGTCTACGTCACACTCAGTGCAGCCCAGCAGGCTATTACACAGCTGATTGAGACGCTCAACAGGTTGTTTCAATTAGCTGCCAGCGATAAGCTCGTTAGCCACTTATTGTCCTGTGCAACTGAACTGAACTTCCTGCCACTTTACAAGGCGTTAGTCAGGCCGCATTTGGAATATTGTGTCCAGGCGTGGTGTCCTCACTACCAGAAGGATATCATTCGACTTGAAAGCGTCCAGCGACTAGCAACACGCATGATTGAGGGTCAGCGTGGGAAAAGTTATGCTGATCGCCTTTGGGCTCTGGGTCTTTTCTCTCTTAAGCGTCGTCGTTTGAGAGGTGATTTGATTGAAACCTTTAAGATCTTAAAGGGCTTAAGCGGCGTTAATCCAGATGACATCTTTACCTTAAGTCCTAAGCTGGGCACTCGCGGACACGCACTCAAGCTCGCTAAGGAACGATGTCGACTAGATTCTAGGAAAAACTTTTTCAGCTTCAGGGTGGTCAACTTCTGGAACAAGCTCCCTGAAGAACTTATCTCCTGTAGTTCCGTCTCAACTTTCAAGCAGGGTTTAGACCGTGACTGGGGTAAGTTATTCTCTGATTACATCCCATGATTACCATGCTTAGGTTGTCCTCCATTTTGCTCGCTATTCACTGTAGCAATTTTAGAGCATCTTCCTATTCTTGATTCTCTATCAGCTGACCTCTCACCGTGCTGGTGAGGAGAAACTGCCTTTTCTTTTTTCCAGCATCGATTATTGCGCGTTGCTGTCCTACTACTATCCTACTACTACAGCGCCTGGCACCGCGATCATCAGAGATTGCAAACAGAGAAGAAAGAAAATAACCTTTTGGCAGTGCATCGATTATAGCGCGGTGCTCCTCCAACGACATTCTCCTAGTCCTACGACCATCAGAGGTTCCACACGGAGAAAAAGGATTGACCCTTTGGCAGTGGTGGGCGCTTCTCCGCAGCTTCCCACCTGAAGAAATTCTGGACGCTCGATTGGCTTGTCAGCCACATACTGTCCTGTGCAAACTGAACTGAACTGAACTGAATAAATTGCTATAATATTTTGCTCCAATCAACCCGTATTTCTTCAGGCCTCTCAAGTTACTTAACAAAATAATATTGATTTTTAATGATATTCCATCATATTTCGGAATATTAACATTACCAACGTAATCCAACTACATGTATACGACTTGCTTTGTTTATGCTCTTTAGGTAAATGCTATTACCGCTGCAAATAATTTAAATTCGTGTGGTTTAATCGCCGATTATTAATTAACAATCTTGTAGGTTATCGTCAATTCTCAATTTTATTTACAAATTATGTGATCCATGAATGTTGAAAGCTTACTAAACAATTTTCTCTCTTCCTAATTTTCAAAGATATCATTCTGCAATGTATTTTTTCGAACATGTTCGGTGAAGACCCTGTTCGTGCTCCGGTATAATCTTATGCAACTTATCGACGTTAGAAAGTTATATTTATTAAAAATAATCAATGCACAGATAAAATCATTTTAACTAAGATGTGTTTAAGATAAATTTTTGTTTGTTGTTAATTTTTGTTCAACTATTTCATAGATTTTTGGTCCTATGTTTTCGTTTTGTGAATGATTTAGTTCTATTTCCATATTTTAGTGTTTAAACAATTGTATTGCAATTGAATATCAAACTTGAGTCAGCATAATTGCCTAACATTGATAAATGCATCGTGCCAATTATGTAGATGCCCTTTCCACAGCCCACGGATTCCAAAATCTATGGTTGCTTTCAAACCTTTCGCTACTTGTGCTTTCGTAAACGGTTTAATTGCTGATCGTCATTTAATAGTCACCTTTCAACTTCCTATATACATTTTTCGTTCGTAAGAAGATCGACTAGCTTGAAAGTGTCACGGTAAGTGGGATATTCAGTGTCAAACCATGCTTAAAGCACTTGATCGACCGCGGATAACTTTTTGTTACAATAATTGATTCGGTCGATTGGAAACGTTTTATCGCGATTGCCAAACTTGCCTTTACTTCGATCTCTTCATGTGTTGTTGTCAGATATTCAGTTTGTTTGGGAAGTTCCTGCTCAGTTGAGTGGCGTCTACCAAGTTGCTCTAATCGAAAAACATCAGAGAAATACAAAATTAAACTTGTATGCCACTATTATATAGGGTTCTTACAAAGAACCACGATGTTCAAATAGAGAATCACAAAATGATTCCTGGCCAAGCGCACGAGGCGCATGTAAAAGATAGTGGCATACAAGTTTAACTTTGTTTACGCTTGTCTACTGTTTCAAGGCTCACTGAACCTGATCCTACTGTCTCCACCTGATTACGGCAAACAGCCAGAAACCAGTAGTGGTGTGTAAGGGATGGGGGTGTGAGCACCACAATACATTGGTCTTTTACATGCGCCTCGAGCGCTTGGCCAGGAATCACTTCGTGATTCTGTATTTGAACATCGTGGTTCTTTGTAAGAACCTTATATAACAGTGGCATACAAGTTTAACTTTGTTTGCCGCTTTTCCACTGTTTCAAGGCTCACTGAACCTGATCTTGCTGTCTCCACCTGACGACGGCAAACAGCCAGAAACCGGTAGTGGTGTGTAAGGGATGGGGATATGAGCATTGATTAGAGGAATACATTATTACAGAAAAATGTCTATGCACACTTTCAATCGAAGTCCCTGCTAAAAGTCGTCTGTGCAAATATACAATGAACCAAAATACTGGTAGGTTACTCATGTATGAGCAAGAATTTAAAGCAATGGTGTTAGAATGTATGTATGTATGAAATCACAAGCCTGATCAATGCACAGTGTCAGCTGCACAGCAATAAAGTTTTGCACAATTTCACATCCCTGCACATGGTGTTAGTAATAAATATCCGGTTTTTGATCACAAGTGATCTCTGGTTTCATTCAATTTCTACTGGTTTTATTCGGAGAACAAATTACTACAAGATTGAGTATTGACGCATTTCTTCAATTATTGTGGGTTGTAATATTAGGTAAGTACCAACGTACATGAAGTCGCGGAATACTTGCGGGTGGCGATTTGGTTCAGTGTCATCTGCACTGACAAAGTGCTACACCGGTATATTCACATAAATACCATGTCTAAGATAGCCAAATCTTCAGAAAAAAACTCCGAAGATTGACAGTTTTTTATGAGAACTAATTTTCATATGGAATTATCGAAGAAATAATATAATGGTGGGTTCTTCGACCTCCTCAATGATCGTTTTCATGGAGCGCTGGTCTGATAACTCAACATATCAATCAACTCGGGGAACGATAAATAGATAAACGTAAACTTGTAGAAAAAACAAGTTAAATGTGCAGATACATATAATAAACAGTTGCAATCATTTGGTGGTTTTCACCGTTATTTTTTCAAGGGTAAAGTAATAATGTTATTTACCTTTAAACATGTGTTCTCCAACTAGTATTAATGTTTTCTGCTTCATAGCAATCAAACTACACATTTTAAATACCAGCGTGATTCTTTTTGATTTGACTAAACGTGTTTTTACATGGCGGACTTCCGCATATACCTAAATTATCCTCTATCAATATTTCATTGCTTGTGTAGGGGATCCCATCTTAGACAAAAAGCTCATTTACATGCATTTCCATCCATTCCCCATCTCAATTCATAAGCCAACGGCAATCAGCTCATGGAAACTATCTCAGTTTGGCAAAGCGCAGCGTGGTCATCGTTGGTTCGTAAGCTGCGATCTTTCACCTTGCTCAAGCTTAAAACATTTTATGGTAGAGAGACCTCAGCGAATAGTCCAACACAGCTTGTTAGTGAATATAGTAAAATTAGCACGCTCTTGATTGCACAATGTATGTATATATGAAATCACAACTCTGGATCCAGGCAAAGAGCCGCACGTTCAGATACTACAAGTGAACAAGGTTGCTATAAGGTTGTCTAGGCCTAGATAGATATAAAAAGAGAAAATATCGCTGAAACATCCGTGTGTGTTTCCGCTTTCAGCTCAGTACCTTTGACAAATTAATAAAGAACGGTATAAGAGTGTTGCGAGTCCGCGCATATGTTGTATAGATTCTGTGTTTAACTATATGTGGTCTTCAATCTTCATACTCTGACTATTCGTGTGATGTGTGTGAACAATGAAACAATAGTGTCCCATAGACCTTCCAATTCACGGTTGTTTTTATTTATATCTGCTAAGGGAATGCTCAAATTCTTTTAAAAGACAACACATTTCATTTAACAGTTTCTCATTTTAAAATTTATCACATCTTTTCTTTTTACATTATAGCGTGCTATAATCTTACCCTCGATCGCTTAGTTCGATCAAATTACGTTTTTAGTGTATTCCATGTTCTGTACTGTTTCGGAATCTCTTCATACAAATATCCCATTCCCGAAAATCACCGCCACCGTCAGTCCTGAGCAAAATTACACTCACCTCTCTTCGAACGGTTGATTGATTCACTCCGGAAAATTCAAAGATTATACCCGAGGGTCTGTGGTAGATTATCTACGAGTGGTAGTATAAATCTAATCAGAAAACGCATCGATGTCGTCAGATTCTTCATCGTCTTCAGATTCTTCGATTGTTCCTGTAGGTTCCGTTTTGCGCAATGGTGAATTTTGCAGTCCTCGGTGAACGCTTTTTACTTTTCTATTCATACAGCTTGAAGTTTTTTAATTTGCATAGCTAAATTTGGGTTTCATCGAATGTCAGGATTATTCGGCCATCATTTGTCAGCCATACGGTACTAGACAGTAATATTAGTTTTGCCCTACTGCGTACCCAATCGAGAAGCACGTATGTGTTTTGCAGCTAACACCATGTTAAATTGATTTGCCACCGGCAGTGAGCTGCATGTGAGTTCTGTCATTTCTATTTTTATTCTTATATCTGTCTAGGCCTGGGAAACCTAAAAGTATCTTAGCCAACGTGCAGTCAATGGCTGTGTGGCACTTTTTCTGCATCACCCTTTTGATTTCATAATACCTTATTGTCCTGGGCAGCGTTGTGATCTACCGTCACCACAGAGCCAGTCATACGTCATTTGTAGACATCAGATGAATGCAGACTCATTACCACTTCTTTGAAGTCGCTTATTTCTATTAAAAACTCAAATTGGCGTTGCTTACGATTGTTTCGTATAGGCAACTGCGTATCATTGAGACTACAGGCGTTTAATGCGTTATATTTCTATTTTCTGAACACATACTTTATGATACCTGGTGCTGGTTAACATGGTTGTTTTGTGTGGCATATTTTATGTATATAATTATGAGGCCGATGAAACCAAAGCGGCAATGAATTTTATAGACCACATGTGAATCGGCTTATTGTCAGATTACCTATGCCTATTAATACATTTACACGTGTAATATTGTTGTTGAGTCTATAGCAAGTTCGAAATATGGAACCTGGAAAAATATTTTCTAGTCTAGTAGACCCCTTGTAAACTTTTGCAGTGCTAGAATTCTCATGCCTGAATTTCTGGGTAAAAATCTGATAAACTCGCAGTTAATGAAGTACGCACACGGAAACCGGTTATTTGAGCGCGTTATAATTTGTATGGGAATATAACTCAAGCTAACTACACCGAGTGAAGTGTGTCGATTCGTAAAGCTACTCCGCTGATGTCTCAGCATCAGCCATCATGTTACAATAGGGCAGATGTTTGATGTCGAATCAATTGTTCAACTGTCTGCAATGTTGCGTGTTGACTGTACCACTGTCATGTTGTATGTATGAAAGCACACGTCTGATCCAGGTTACTGATGCCCAAGCAAAGGATGGAGAAAACACACCGGAAACATTTCAACATTAGTTGTGAACGTCGCTCCGTTACGTTTAAGTGTATGTCAAACAAACCTGACGTTAGCTCTGTTCACACACAGCTGTCTTGCATCTATTGAATTTGTTATTATTTGGCAAACCTTCCTTCATTACACCGAGAAAAATTACTCGGTACACGTTTTATACCCACTCCAAAATATCTGGGCATTATAAAAACTTTATTTTATACGTTATTGCGTATTGATGGACAGCTGGTTTCCCTTGTTTTGCTTTTTATAGACGCCGTGGATTGAAGAGAACATTACTGCGTTGGATTGCGTCAGATATGTCCCAGCGAAACGCTCAGTAATCAAGTGAGTTTCCCATTATGCACATCCAATGCGCCTTTCTGATCACACTATTATCTGCTATGGAGGCTGAATAAGTGTCTCGTCTCACTAATATGAATAAGTAATTGGTTGGGATATGTTCGAGACCGATCGTGCCCTCATAATGGAAAGAAATGTATATGCAATCCACCATTATCATCATCAAAGACAGCATTACACCGGTATCACGTACCGAATGCTTAACTGCCATACAACCATGAAAAAGTAAAATCCTAAAAGATGGGGAAGAGTGGGACTTAATTTTCTACGGCTTTTATAGAAAAGTAAGCGCAAACAAACTGAGAAGAGGTGCCTACACCTCGAATGGAACATGCAATCCGTTAGAGTAACGTTTCATTTCTGACATAAAAGCTCCGTCAGACTAAGGATGATAGTTAGGACATGGAACATAACTATGTAGCATCCCAACAACCACCTCTGCTCTGACCTTACCGCTGAGCAGGTAATACTAAAACTAGAGGGGGTCAAATCACGTAGGAATGACCTGGATCAGTGGTCGATTGTTTGTTTCCTGTGGATATAATGATAAGCTGAATGCAGCTCTAGTAAGCACCAACTATACAACATCGTTAGCAATACGCTCCACTCGATATTTGCCGTTGCGCGCCAAGTCTTTGCAACCCCAGCCAACATCGTTGAGGCATTTCGTGTCTGTTTGACGTTGCTATCTGTGCCCTCGATAGTGTAATTTTTGAGCTAGTTTCAATAAATACGCAAGTTAAAGTACAGTAACAGAAATTTTGTTGCTTGCTTCATTATCATGATGACTCCTGTATACTATTAGTGAATCCAAATTCACGAACAGGGGTAACAAAAAATGTCTTCTAGATTCTGGAATCACGGGTTTAAGTTGACCAAAAGAGACATCGCTCAGCTATCTCCTCGATTCCTGACCTCATGTTATATCCGTGATGAATGATGCTGACGATGCTGTTTCACGTGATCATCATTCTGCTTTTATTTTTTCTCGTCTCATATGCTCATTACGGATGAGGTTTGAGCAGTGTATGTGGAGTCGAAGACGAGGCCACGCTACCGTCGCTGATCACAAAACTGGTCGTTGATTTCAGTTCTTTGTTCATACCCTTCACTCAAAATAAAATATGAACGCAGCTCCCGATAATTGTCTCTTTTGCGTCTCACACGATTTATTACTCCGCTCCCCCCACCGGTGAGGAATCTTTCACACCTTACTCACAGCGATCTATAGTGCTTCTCCGGTCTATGACACTGTCCATCGTCGGTTTAGATCTTCCTTGTTATGAAGTCAATCGTGTTGTTTGCTTTCGATTGAAGCTGTTTTATTTACGCCATCACATTTCTCGTCGGGGTAGATAGCAACATCTTTATTGTCTGAAACATTCTTCGTATCGACATTGGGTGCCATGCGATGGCTTTTGGTAGACCATGCATGAGATGCAACCACGGGAAATTGACTACATCGCTTTATCTTAATCTAGGTAGGGTTGAGCCACTGTTTAACACTTGCTCTGTCGGAAAAACCTTCCGACATAATTTTCTCCAACAGAATGTCTCAAGTAGCGTTTGGATTAAGTGCTTCGCTGGTTTCTGTTGTTGCAGGATTCTCTAGAATAAGGCTAGAATTCCAGTACATATGTAGTGAAATGAGACAAAGTCAATTATATCTAGGTCAAATCTTTTTCCGGTCCAAACATCTATTCGTTTGTCGACCACAACTCGAGGAATCTCGATCCACCCGTGTTCACGCTTTGTGTTCGGTCGAGACGTTGATAAAGTTACTGGGGAAAACATCGTACAAGAACATAAGTTGGTTCAAGAACCACACGCAAAACGAGTGATCGTCTGACTGAATTCCTGTTTCACTTTCGTCTGGTTTGTCAGCTGGGTTCGTACAAACCAGGCCTCGTTGAGCTCATTTGGCCGACCGTCATCATCAGAAACAGTGTTACACCGGTAGCATGTGCCGAAGGCTTAAGTGGCGTGCAACCAAGAAATAAAAGTAAAATCCTAAGAGATGGGGAATGAAGGGACATAAATATCTATGGATACTATATAAGAGTAAGCGCAGACAAACTAGGATGAGGTGTCTATACTTCGAATAGAACATACATTTAATGAAGTTTCATGAACGAGTAGAGCCGCATCAGCACGACAGCTTCTTTGCGGCTTTCACCAGCATCATAACAAGCTTTCCTCGTCACTCCATTTGACAACATGCATGGTTAAGCGAACACTCCAAGAATATGCTTAGTGCATGTTCGGTTTCGGGACATATCCTGAAGGGTAACTAACTAGTGTGATATGTGATCGCGTGGACCCCAGCCAGGAGGACATGCTGCGCTACTAGCTTGCTTCTTCTGTACACTCTTTGCATCTTTGTACGATTCTAACACCACATCATTAGCATAGTCCAAATCCAGAAGCTTGCCATCGGGCAATGTGTGAACCTTGCCTTGTTGCACAACATATAATAGCTGTTCCAGACAGCTTCTTATCTGAGCCGTTTGCGTGCTGTTCTGTTGGTTTCATAATTGATGCCGTTTATCTTTTTTACGCTTCCTTCTATTGTGTTGTATCAGAAAATGGTGTCTACAGGCTCTTGGTTGCGACTCTTCACTAGTGCACTTTACTCTATGTGCACTACGTAACAGCTTTTTGTGTTTTTTAATATGAAATTGCACCTTTTCTCCGTGAGTATGTATGCAAGAAATCGAACAAGCCTGATCCAGGCAAATTGCCGCACAGTCATAAACTGCGAATGGGCTAAGATACTGTCAGGTTGCCCAGGCCGAGACAGATATAACCAATAGAAATGACAGTGAAACTCCAGCTCAATTAGTACAGTGTTAGCTGCGCAGTAAGGAATTACTGCACGATGGCACATGCGTGAAATAAAATATTTGGAATAAATATGCTCAGTGTATTTGGTTGTTATCCTTGTTAACAAGAGCCAACACGTGCCTTGTGTGTAAATGGCTTTGTTTTTCATTTTAAGCTAAAATCTATTCGTTTACAAGGATTAGCTACATCCTTCCAATTCTTGATTCGGGCATCGGGATGATTGAGTTGATATGATCAATCCTTGTCCTGCCAAGATTTACTGCAGTCTCTCTGATGTCTATTTACTCAAATATACTCAAATATTGCCTCGGGTGCTGCTGAACCACTTGAAATATCTCCCACGTTTTCAGCTCTCGTTGCTGCTGTGGTCTACCACTGAACGCACATGCACCACACGTTCGTTTAGATGCGGTCACTCGTATGGGTCTTGATGAGCTTCGTTCCACGGAGAAACGACGCATCGCGTGGATTCGATCGAAATCAATGTCCACCATCGAACGGTGGCAAATCAAAACTCACACCCGCGAAATCCCCACCAACGCATATGGCACCGTGGAATTTCAAGGAGGTCCACACCCGACCAGAGCTCGCGTAAGTTGGATTGCTATGGTTTAACCGTTGCTAGCTTGACAGTGCAAGCCGCGAGGAAGGCGTCATGCTGATATTGCATGTTGGATTCCAGGTGTAGGTACCTCATCCCAGTGTATGTGTGCTTAATCTTCTACAGGTTCATTTGCTTTTTGGGTCCCTCTATTTCCCACCGTTTTAGGATTTTAACATGTGATTGCTGTATGGCAGTTGAGCACTTGGTACATGGATACAGCTCTTAGCTGATAAACGTAGATCATGCCGATAGTCCGAGTACTGCATATCGCTGTGATCGCTGTGGGAAAGATTGTCACTCCTGAATCGGACTGTTTACTCATTCGAAAAGCTGCGAAGCATGACACCTTCATGCGCCTATGATGTACATTCACACAGACCAAATGTGACCAGCAACAAAAATTGCTACCGATGTAAAGCGTTCATGCCAGTGATGAGCTTGACGTATTTTTATTTGGTTTTTGACCCTTTTGTGTTCGTGCTTTCTTTACCACTTTGAGTAAATTCACTTTTTAATTAAAACGTAGTATTTGTGATGTACGCTGAACGCAGATCACGCCGCCAGCGTGAAACTGATGCAATACAACCAAGATCTGACTTTCGTTGTCAACGCTGCGGGAGAGATTGTTCCTCCCGAATCGGACTGTTTTGTCATTCCAAAAGCTGCAGAACATGGCCATTCACGGGATTGTGATATACATCCATGGTCGACATCGACCGAAGGAGGCCAACAACAAGTATTTGTGATTGTGCAGTTCTTTTGTGCTGCGCATCTAACGCTGTGCCAAATTGATTTACCTTCGACAGTGCATGCGGAAGCACGCTACAGTCTCACTGCCATCTTCATTCAATTGTATCTGCCTAGGATTGTATGAAAGCACAAGCCTGATCCAGGCAAAGTGCCGCACAGTCAGAGACTGCACGTGGGCTATGATACTGTCAAGTTGCCCAGGCCTAGACAGATATGAGGGGAGAAATAGAAATGGTAGTGAGACTCCAGCGTGTTCCAGCATGCAGCTCACTACCGTTGGCCAATCAATTTAGCACGATGTTAGCCGCACAGCACAGAAATGCTGCACGATTGCACATCCGTGCAGTGGTAGAATGCTACCTAGGATTTGGTAGCCTGACAGTTTCTCAACCCACGTGGAGTCTGTGACTATGTGGCACTTTGCCTGGAACCAAGCTTGTGATTTAATCAACCAATTAATAAATAATAACTGGGTTTAAGCCCATTCTACGTGTGCATGGGCACGTGATTGAGCAGGTCGGTCGTACCAACCTTACCCAACAGTGCCTTGCAAGTTCAGGGCATGTGGATCCTGATTGCGTTGTCCCTACCTGATGAGTGCAAGAGCACGAAACCGGTCGTGGGGTGTGTGTGTGTGCTACGAATGCATCAAAATGCGGATTTTCGTACAAGGTAAAAGTGGAAACGTTTTTCACACGTGAGATTTTGACGTATAACTGACTTGTGGTGACGGTCGATCACAACGCAGCCCTGGACAATAAAATATGTATGAAATCGATCAAGCCTGATCCAGGCAAAGTGCCGCACAGTCAGAGACTGCACGTGGGCTAACATACTGTCAGGTTGCCTAGGCCTAGACAGATATGAGGGGGGAAAGAGAAATGGCAGTGAGACTCCAGCGTGTGTTCACTACCCGTGGCACATCAATTTAGCACATTATAAGCTGGGCAGCACAAAAGCGTTGCACGATTGCGCATCCATGCACTTCATATTTAGTGTTTTAATATTACATCTTTATTTCGATGAGTTACCAATGTGTGCGTGATTACATGTTAGCAAATTTACGGTGGTCGATAACACCGGTTATCGCCGATCTACAAACTACAACTACGTAGTTTAAATCAACATGGAGTTCCAAATGGTTATGTGTGAGGTTTCTTTCTCACTCCGCCTAATCTTCTCAACTCCTCGGGCCCCGTCATTCACAATCCATCACCTGGCACTTTTGTCTAATTCTAAAGTAATGTGTTGCTCACATCCCCATCCCTTACACACAACTACCGGTTTCTGGCTGTTTGCCGTCGTCAGGTGGAGACAGTAAGATCACGTTCAGTGAGCCTTGAAACAGTGGATAAATGGTAAACAAGTGTATACTTGAATGTCACTGTTGCATAGGGTTCGTACAACGAACCACGATGTTCAAACACAGAATCACATAGTGACTCGTGGTCAAGCACTCAAGGCGCTTATGGATTACCAAAGTAACGTGTTGCTCACATCCCCATCCCTTACAAACAGCAAACAGCTAGAAACGGGTAATGGAGTGTCATTTCGGGGGATGTGAGCAACACACATCACTTTGGTCATCCATAAGCGCCTTGAGTGCTTGACCAAGAATCACTTTGTGATTCCCTGCATGTACCAGTTGGCATACAAGTATAACTGTTTTCTTTGCTTCTTTCAGTACGTTCGCTTGCATTATGAGACCAGTCCAGAGGCGCTGCTTCATCTGCTGCTTCACGAGTGGCGTATCCGCGTGCCGAACCTGGTGATTTCGGCCATTGGCGGGTTGGCGAACGCCCCGTTGCAGAGCAAACTCCAGCGAGTCGTGCAGAGTGGATTGTTGAAAGCGGCGAAAACCACCGGGGCATGGATCATCACGAATGGATTGGATATCGGTGAGCACAACTGCCCGCGTTCTGCGTTGCGTTATGGATGCGAAACTTGGACATTTAGCGTCCCCAACTATTTGACAACCGATCTTTCCGCAACATTTTGGGAGCTAGATGCTTTCCGCAATAATATCTTTCGTAGTAATGTTGATATAGAGAAGCAGATAAACTTGCATAGGTTACGGTGGTTGGGTCACGTTTTACGGATGCGGGACCACCGAGTTCCGAAACGGATTCTTGTTGCGACGTCACATCCCGATTGGCGTTCATCTCGTCGTGGTCCAACCGTCCATGGCATAAGCAGCTATAGAACCTAGCTAGTGTTCTTTCCAAAGTCGGAGCAGCATGTCCCCACAATCAGATATCGCAATGGCTAGTTACGCGTCAGGATATGTCCCGAAACCGTGCTTACTGGCGTTCTTGCACTAAGTGTGTTCTCGGAGTGTTTGCTCAACCGTGTATTTTGTCTAGTAGAGTGACGAAGAAGAAAGCTTATTATGATGCATGGCAGTGAAAGCTGTCGTGCTGATGTGGCTCTACTCGTCCACAAAACTTGTTTGAATGCATGTTCTATTCGAGGTGTAGACACCTCTACCCCGTTTGTTTGTATGGTATGAAAACGCAAACCTGATTCAGGCAAAGTGCCCCACAGTCAGAGTCTGCACGTAGTCACGTGTTTGTGCTTACTCTTCTATACTATCCGTAGCTATTTAAGTTCCACCATTTCCCTTTTAGTATAATTTTGCATGGTTGTGTGGCAGTTAAGCATTCGGTACATGCTACCCGCTGCGAAGCTGTCTGTGATGAAGTTGTTCTCTTTTCGTGCAGGTGTTACACGACACATTGGTGAAGCTCTCGGTGACGAGGTACACGTTCGTGGTTCAAACATTGTGGCCTTGGGAATCGCTCCTTGGGGCTATGTGCAACATCGTGAGACTTTGGTCGGACTGGATGTAAGCCGGTTTCTGTGTAGTTTATGATGCCGTTTTCAAATTTTATTAACTATCCGCTCCTGTTTCGTCTAATCTCGGCGCTACCAGGTCCGACAGACTCAACTGGACCAATCATGTGACTGCTCAGTCAGCTTAAAGTTCGCGGAATATTTCTTTCTGTGCTCTTCGCCTGTGTTCTCTTTCCGTTCCACCTGACCTTTCGTTTTCTCTCTTATTGTTCCGGACCTCCTCCATGCATCTCCGTTCTTCTGAATGAGGATGTTTCGTTAATCAAAAGAGGATTGAAATGTGTGTCTACAGATCACGCCGCCGGCGTGCACCTGCCACTGTTCGGACGAATACTGCGGGGGAATTATCACTCCCGAATCCCGCTGTCTAGTCCTCTGAAACGCTCTCACTCGTTAAACAATTTCACCCGTTTGATTGTTATGATGCATGACAGTGAAAGCCGCAAGGAAGCTGCCGTGCTGATGTTGCTCTACTCGTTCACGAAACTTGTTTGAATGCATGTTCCATTCGAGGTGTAGGCACCTCTTCCCAGTTTGTTTGTTCTTTCTCTTCTATAGAAGCCGGAGCAATTTAAGTCCCACCCTTCCTCATCTTTTAGGATTTTACTCTTTCATGGTTGTATGGCAGTTAAGCATTTGGTACGTGCTACCGGTGTAATGCTGTCTTTGATGATGATGATGATGATGATGACCCTTTTGATTGACATCGATCGAAGAAGACTAACAACAATGCCAAAAGCTATGTATAGTTTCAGCTATCGCGCAAGATGAAGACAGCATCCCTTCCACACACACACACACACATATTTTCGGTCTTCTTTTAGCTGTTGCGATTACGACCAAATCTCGAGCGAGGTGTTCTGAGACTTGAGCAAGAGGCCACCTCGCTGCGCAGGCTATGAACGTCATTTCAGGTTGACATCTGTCGCAAGGGAACTCGCTACATCGGTAACAGCGCACTATATCGATCGATGTGTGACCACAATCTCGCCGTAATCGCTCTGAAGTCATCACATGTTTTGTTTTTCTCATTAGGTCTGGGTGACATGGCGCTGGATTTCATGATCATTTCTCGTAAAATCAGTGAGGGGTGGTGCACTTCTCGATGAAATAAAGTTGTTCTTTCGTGCATACAGCTTGCTACTGAGAGTCATTGTTACTAGTGGCACACACCCTACGACCGGTTTCGTGCTGTTTGCACTCATCAGATAGGGACAGTAAAATCCTGATCCGCATGCTCATCTGCACGCACAAACCCCAGGAGCATTTTGGTTCGTGGTTATGGGTTTATCCCTATGATATATATGTGTTTGGACACATGTGATTGAACAGGTTGGTCGTACCAGCCTTATCCAACCGTGGCATACAAGCGCTACTTGTTTAACATCAACAACACTTCTATGATATTGTATTTTGTTTCGTTTCTCATATAACCATTGTTTTCTATTTACCCCTCCCCCCTGCGCCTTTGAACAGCACACCTGTGCCTACTATTCACAAGGATGGAGACCTCGACATCAAGAAGCCCCTCTTCATTCCCACCACAACTATTTTCTACTAGCTGATAACGGCACCGCTGGGAAATTCGGAGCAGAATTATGCCTTCGTCGTCGACTGGAACAATATCTCTCACAGCAACCGATAGACATGCGCAGATATGGTCAGTCCCCGCACCCAGTGTTTATTGTACGTACGCGTCTTTCGTAGTGTGACCCCCCTCTCACATCCGTTTCAGGTGGCTTGAAATCTCGCGTCCCAATTGTCGCCGTCCTCCTGGAGGGAGGACAACAGACTTTTCGTACCGTGTTCGAATTGATCACCGGGCGTCATCCAGTCCCGGTGGTGGTTTGTGACGGAAGTGGAAGAGCTGCGGATCTGCTCGCGTTCATGCATCGTTACGCGAATGAGGAAGGGTACGCGGCTTGCTGTTTTTGCGATTTCTTCGGTCCTTCAGATTGATGAGTTAGGTTGTTTATAAAATGCTCAAATAGCATCTGACAACCAAGTCCAGCTTATGACCTGCACGAGTGGCTCCCCGATCCCGGCGGAACTGCTTCTACCAACAGGAGAAGGGGCGGGGTGAGTGATTGGCGCCTGAAAACCAGTTTGCTTCAGGCAGATGTTGCTCGTTAGCCCGGAAGGGCATTTCATCTAAGGGAAGGAAACCCTGATTTTAAACCTCCGCTTCCTTGCGGGATACCCGATCGCGAGAACGGCTTCGGGAGAAAACCCTGAGGAAAAATCTGAAACAGAGTCTGGTAGACGGTTAGTTGGTGCACACTACCTCTTTCTGGCAACTCCCTGCTGCCTTGCAGGTCGCATTTGGTTGTGCAAAGGCTAGAGAAGCTGACTCGAACAAACGCCGAGTGGTACTGGGGACGCCGCTTTGTACCCAAATTCCCAAGACTCTTCATTGAAGCCGACTCATCCTCCAGGAGGAGGTAGTCGCACAAAAGTAAGTAAGTAAGTTGTCAAATTGCTTTCAACCGACGCACCCACAAAGTTGCCTTGTTAACTTGTACACACCTCGGTTTGTGTAGCAATAGCTGTTTACTTCTTATCGAGTCATGTGTGTGTGTGCGTGTTTATTGCCCCGTACTTTTATTGAGCTGATGTGATCTCACTTAACTTTGCCATCATTCCATTCTCGCGGTGACCTTGTTCAATGTACGCATCAATCACTATTCGTGGCACATTGATCACGGTTATCGGGCAAATGATTAATTTCCTCTGAGTGGATGCAAAGTTGATTAACTGTCGCGTGGACCTGATCGACACTAGGTACTTGTCAGGAGTACTGCTGTGCTAAATTGGTTTGCCACAGGCACGGACCTGAATACGAAAACTCGCTGGAGTCTCACTGATATATCTCATATCTGTCTAGGTCTGGGCAACCGGACAGTATCTCAGCCCACGTTCTGTCTATGACTGTCTGGATCAGGCTTGTGATGTCATAAATCGCACGTACATACTTGTCAGCATAATGGACTATGAACGTATACTGTCTGTGAAGAGCTGGAAAGAATGTCGTGATCGCTCGGCTAGTTTTGTGGGGGGGACTTTTTGGAAAAATAACTCCGTTTGTTTGCGATACGTGAGAACAAGCATGAGTCCAGGTACTCGTTTTCTCTTCTCTTCTCATGTACGTGTTGGCACATCGTCTGTAAAGACTTGTGTAAT